>QVIE01000960.1:0-34430 GCA_013387415.1 Panellus pusillus | reverse complement strand
TATTATACATTGACATCGATATCCACCACGGTGACGGTGTCGAGCTAGTTTTACCAGTCCAACCGGGTAATGAACTGTATCCTTCCACAAATACACCGGGGATTCTTTCCAGGCACAGGAAAATTGGACGACAATGGCTACGGGCTCGGCAAATTTTTGCCTCAATGTCCCGCTCCAGGACGGGATTGACGACGACATGTACCTGGCCATTTTCAAAGACGTTATCCAGGACACAATCGCCGCTTTCCGGCCTACGTCCATAGTTCTGCAATGTGGTGCAGACTCTCTCGGTTGTGATCGCCTCGGCGCTTTCAACCTGTCATTGCCGCACACGGCGAATGCGTTAATTCGTTCAGAAGTTTAACGTGCCACTCCTTGTCGTCGGCGGCGGCGGTTATATGATCAAGAACGTCAGTCGATGCTGGACGTATGAAATCCATCCTTGTTGGCGCTGAGATCCCGAACGAACTCCGGCGACGGTGTATGACTCGTTTTTCAAAGACTCGCAGTTCAAATTGCACCCCCGCTCACCGGCAGAGTCGACAACCAGAACTCTCCGCGTCGTTGCAGCGCATCGCCATCAGCATCAACAGAAGCTCCGCTATCTGCAGGGCGCGCCGAGCATCCAGATGCAGGAGATACCGCCGGACATCCAGGGTTTCCTTCAGGACGAGGAGCGCACGCCGGAGGAACGAGAGAGGAGATCAGTACTGCGTTTGGGCGAGCGACGGAGTGAACGCGTCACGACAACACGGAACGACTACTTCGAAGGGGACGATGACAACGATCAGGATGATGTACTACCGCCCCGCCGTCCCCGCGTGAATACACGCGGAAGAGGTGGTCCCGGTACACGCGGGGCCGGCCGGCAGACCACGTGGGCGTGGGCGTGCACGGGGCGCCCGGCTGCCGCGCGGGTTGCCATTGAAGAAGACGACGACGAAGAAGATGACGATGACGACGACGACAACGAAGATGGGGATACCAGCCGTCGCGTCGGAAACCGAAAAGTCGTGCCGCGGAAGAGGCAAGGCTGTTGCTGCCGTCGAAGGATAGCCGATGCCCGCCTGCTGCGACACTCGATACGATACTCGATGGTTAAGTAATTTTTCAGGATCGTTTCTTTACATGGTGCCCTCCGCTGTACGATTCATCTGCGCCATTGCTTGTTCATATCCCCGCTGCTCTGCCAAAGATATCTGTTTCGCCATCTCGAGGTCACGTTCAAAAGCCGCGTCTTCTTCCTCCGTCTGCCGTAGGGCTGGTGGGCTAAGCGGCACGGAGGTACTTTGTGCCGGTGTGGATGTCTCGCCTGGCTCCGAACTGTGTTCTTGATACATCTCCTCCTCGGCCATCTCTCTGTATCTCTTCTTCCGCTCCTTGATCTCTACCTTGGATTGGTTGAATTTCAGAACAATTCAGAACGCTGGGCTCGGGTGCTCCTCTGAACTGCTTCAACACCATCGGATACTCGAACCCCGCGTTGTTTATGTTCTTGGTCCCTAGCCATTGGCGACTGCACGCTCTTCCAAAGCCCGCGGACAGGATGAGCAATGAGTCCGACAATTCCACCAGCAGGACGGATGGTCGCATTCGCGACTGGAAAACAATCAGACGGGTAGGACAATTCGTACTCGGCCTCAACTGACAACTGCGAAGAGATCCCTTGACGGCTCCAATAAATCCCTTGGAGGACATCAGTGAGTTGAAAAAACGCTCTGGATTAAGTTCACCTCTTTCTGGGCCCCTTCATACGGTTCGCGTACAAGACCAGTGATACCATCGTAGTATCCGTAAAACAAACCCTACAACACCACCCCAAAAGAGATTCAATGCTGGCCATCAATTCATGGAGATTCGCGTACCTTGCCGCCTTCCTTGAGGCCGCTCGCAAAACCTGTGACTTTTCCAGGTTTGCGTACTTTCGAGCCGTACAACTTGGGGGTGTTATAAAACCCTTCGTGCACGTCCGTCACGATATTCATAACTCCTGGAAGCCATGACGCTCTGAAATCCTGGACTTGAGGTACACACGTACCTTGAGGGATTGCCGTGGTCGTTTTGATGATGCCCTTAACGGGCGAGCTGAACAGATACGATCAATTAAGGAAATTATTGCTTCATATAGACAGCTTACTAGAATATTTGGGCAATACCCCGTACCAGTGAGTCACCGTCCAGTATATGGCGCCCGTTCCGCCGGTGATTGGGTTCGTGGCCTCTTTTCGAGTTTCGTATTCTTTCGGCCCTAGGTCAAACAACTGTTCGGCATCTTGCCGGTATTTGTCATGGTATAAGCCGTACGGTGTGGGTCCAAGCTGGACATTTCCAACATTTTGGCCTCCGCTAACACTTGCGCGGCGAACGCGCTAAGCTTCAAACACTGATCATCATATAGGTCAAGAATCATTAGCAGGAGAGAATTTTGAGCGCAC
Source organism: Panellus pusillus (assembly GCA_013387415.1). Classification (NCBI taxonomy): domain Eukaryota; kingdom Fungi; phylum Basidiomycota; class Agaricomycetes; order Agaricales; family Mycenaceae; genus Panellus; species Panellus pusillus. The sequence continues at coordinate 31,995 of QVIE01000960.1, read as the reverse complement.
ATATTCTGTGGACCACCACACCGCAAGCCTCGAGGGGTCCAGGTCACATCTCATGTTAAGCAGAGGCAAATGCCTATAGAAGCTCTCGACGCCTGCTCTAACGCCATCCTGGATACGGGCGTGAACACGGCATCGTCGAACATCAAATGCGGTCCATTGAAACGCACCTCCCGACGAATTTGATCCGCCATCTTCCTCGCAGCGCTCTTCGCCGCCGGGCTGATGGCAAACTTGATTGCATCCCGGAGATTCTCGACATTGAGTTGTTTATGCGGGATTGGCTCGGGGCCGGCGCCAGCCCTGTGGATCATGTCGCCTGCGCACAGCACGCACTATTACTTTTTTTTGCGAAAGCGGGTGGGTGAACGAACCCCAGAAGCCTTGGTCTCCGAAGAAGGGAACGACCACTGTGGGTCGGCCTTTAGCGAGCCCCACAGCGGTGGTTCCAGCACCTCCGTGGTGGACAACAGCGGTGACTTCGCAAGACGAGATGAGTTGGTATCTTTTTTTGCAATGTCGATATTGATAGCACACCTCGCTCACTGTCGAAAAGCCAATCGTGCGGGACGTTACCAAGAATGAAAATGTGGTCTGGGATGGACGCGCCTCCCAGACCACCCTGGTATTGTGTCAACCAATCAAGCTGATATGGAAGTGGGCTTCGGAAGACAAACCCAGCCAGCAGAAACGAGGGCACGCACACCCGCCTGCGCGGTGGCTTCGAAAATCGTCTCTGCGAACTGTATCAGAAATGCAATAATAACTTGGTTCACTCACTGGTCATGGCCTCGGCGTCGTCCACCACCACGGATCCAAACCTACAGCACGATCATCATCCAATGAAGATGCACAAAAATGTACAGCAGACCCAATATACACCGGAGGCTCTCCGGCTGCTAGGAAGGCGGCGAGATCAACCGGAGGCGTGTAACTCACCGCCAAATCGAGATAGTAGAACCCAACGACGTCTGTACCAATTCGTAGGATCCTACTTCTGGAATTGGCAATCAAGGCGCACCAATGTAGTTCTTCCAATCTTTCGGCTTTGGGACGAGTGCTGGGCTCATGCAATACGTCCACGGGATTTTCACGCGATCGACAAGACTCGGACCGGAGCGCAACGACAGAGGCTCGAGGCCGAGGGTGCGAGTACGAAAATTGTTTACAAGATCGCCGATCCTGTGGTAATATTCAAGTAGCATTTGAAGGAAGTGGAAACAGACAGACCCTTGCCAGGTCATTATGTCGGCGAGGGCATAGGTCAAATAGTTTGTGAGGCCGGTTTTGGCATTGGACGAGGTGATATTAACGAGGGGATGAGGAAACGATGCGGTGGGACTCCAGGGCATGGCTTGAAAATGTTGGCACGAGGAATAATATTTCAAAAATTCAAAACCCACTGAAACTCAATAACAGTGGGATTCCAAGAGCCTCTGCACAATGGACGTGGGCGAAGGCCGGTGGATTTGAAATTATCGCGTCCGCAGCAAATGTGCGTCCAGTTTCCTGGCAGGGGGAGTGACAAGCTAGCCAGCATCCGTTTATCATCTTGTAAGATAAATCTGTAAATTCGAAGGGGTGTTGGAGATATAGCGTACTTCTGTGAGCATCTTGCGCTTTCGCCCGATGTCTCCGTTCGTGAGGGATGTAATTCCAGGCATTAAACCGGGATCTACGAGGATGAACGACTATATAGCCAAGTCGTAGCGGAAAAGCCGACTTTTGACCATATAGCTCATCAGGTCTTGCGGGTTACCACCAATATTGAAGAATTCAAGGCCGGTTTCGTTAACAAAAGTCCTGAAGGTTTCGTGCGATGCTATCCGTACGCGATGACCGTCAGCCAAGAGGAGTTTACCAAGAGCGACGTATGGCTGGACATCGCCTAACGTTCAGTGGTCAGAAGTTTCCATTCATGCGACAAAGATTGGCGGACCGCGGCTGCCCACGATCATAATGACGATGTTCATGGGAGGACAATCTTTCCACCGAGTGTTGTCAACAGCGAATTCCTGGACATCCTGTGCATAGTCCGGGGGAAGATCCGGGAGTTTCTGCTTGAGGTCCAGCGATACCACGATGCGCCCATCGGCGGTGACTCGCGCAGCGGAAGAGAGACCTTTCCCAGAGGACTTGTAATCCACAAATTCTGCTAGTCTATTGAAGAGTAGGCAGGTACACCGCACATGTTTTAATACCTGTCTTTGGGCTGGTTTGGATGCTGCCAATGTCTACCAGGGTGGACTGCTGCCCGGGGATGGATTCGGGGGCGATATCGACATCCTTGGGAAGAACCGCCACGTCGTCATCCAATTCCTGCATGTAAAACGGTGTTTCTTCCGTCGTTTTGCTCATCGTCGCTGTTGCGTACAAGAATGGCACTCCGCACCGCACTGGAGTAGACGGTCTTGCGCCAATGACTTCATACTGGCTTCATACAATCCAAACGCGATCACGTGGTATTTGATCAGTTCTGCTTTTTGATTGTACGGCACGAATCACGCGTTACGCCCACCGACTCTCCAACGCGCAAGGAGCGATGCGCACAAGAAGATTGTAGTCTGTAATTGCTCTTACATCACACGATCTGGCAACAGGAGGGCTTGGGCGAGACTCGAATCGCCGATGCAGAAGTTGAAAGGCAGTCGCTACATTAAATATTTCTTGTGGAGCGATCATCGATGGAAAGACCGACGGTTAAGACTACATTCAATTCCTTTACACACATTACACCTTGTGGTCGTCAGGGCTGTCGACAGAGGCTCAAATACCATGGACCCACCTTTACAAGAAGAACCGCTACACCTTGCCATTATCGCCGCGCTGTTCCGCCTCGAGCTTCGAAGACTTGTTCCAAAAGACGTAGGTCGAGACAATGTCCTGTGCGCGATGACGACGACAGCTAAGTACGAAATCCAGCAATGTCGCGAGCAAAATTCACCCTTCGAGTGCCGAAAGCCAGAGCAGCCAGAAGAGAAACTACAAAGGAAAGGATAGTGAGAGGGCGTGAGACCCTCGCCCCGATGAAATACTCGCCTGAGACCATGAAAATATTCCAAAAACCACCTCCGACTTTATTATTCGGCAGCGCGATCGCTCCCAGCCTGGACAACGGAGTTAAGCATATTCTGAGAAGGGAATAATCGAGATAAACTTGCACTGTTGAGAAGCCGACTATCAAAGTGAACACGCCCAGACGAATCATCACTGAGAGCTGGAATTCGGAGTGAGTGTGCCTGTAGGCACGAACCACGGCCCAGTTCCGATAGAACAGAGAAACGGCCCAGCCTGATGGGTATGCATATAGCCAAGAATGTAACACTCATACTTGGCTCGGTCTAACCTTCCATGACGAGCGTGAGGAACAGGGAGATTACCGTCAGGACGGCAGATATTTCACTTGCGGCCCCGAATGGTCGGTCTCGCAAAACATGTGTGCAGAGTCGAAGTGCACGCCTCTCTTGGCATCAACGAGCTAGGAGAGTCCATGAGTCATCATAATATTATGTTACATAGAAACGACCTTACAGCAATGGCTTCGAAGAAGACAGACACGAAGGATATCGACGGCAAGACAATCAGCTCGATAGACATATTCAGTTGTCGCGACCTGTTGTCTGAAGAATAAGAATAGGCCTACAGCTGTCATGAATGCCCTGCTCCTCTTGATATTGTACAGTCTAGCCCGCAATCCAAGAGTTGTCTTTACGTAGTGTCATTTCAGCAGATGAGGATTATTCGGACCGACGGAAGCTTACATCGGTCAGGAAACACAGAACCGAAATGGTACATCTGATAAATAATGGGTCACGGCAAACATATGAACTGCCCAAGCAGATGAACCTACGCTGGGGTCCTGTACAAGAGCAAAAACAAAGATCATCACAACGTCCTATAGCGGCCACCGAAAAAGTAATATTCCTACCGGCATAGATGAATCCGGCCTGCAAGATACATAGCCCAATAGGCGGCGGAGCTTCGTTGTTAAATTGTGACCCAGCATTGAGCAGATAGAGCAGCGGAAAGATCATCAACGTCGTGATCATGCTGTACCACGTTTTACTCCGACGAACATTCGCTGCGGAGAACACCCCGGGTGCGAGGGTGAGTGCAAGGGAGAGGAAGCCGACGACGGCGACCGTGTCGAAGATGATTATGAGAGTTGGGTTGAGAGCCAAGCCCAGCTCGTCTGTGTTTAGTTTACGATTAGATACTAAGTTGGGGTCGGGTAGACGAAGTTGGAAGTCCGCTCATGCGGCACCGGTACCTCCGCCAGAGAATATTCCAGACATCGCCGATTGAATCCAATGGGCCGGATAGGATTGAAAAGCAGAGGCGGCCGTAGAAAAAAAGTTCACCACTGGCGAGTTGAGCAGAGAAGATAAGAGAAAGAAAAGAAGGACATCGCGCGTAACACGAGAAATCCTGGAGCAGTAAGCTGCAGTAAGCCGGATCCATATGCGTCCAACGTATCCAACGTGATACATATATGATGCATCAACAACGACTTCGTTTATTAAAATCTGAGAAGCAGTGATACCCGGGTAGATAATAAACGCGTGGGCAGACAGGGGCAGACCTAGATCGATCTTCAGTTGGAGATCTTCGAACGTTAACGCCGTCTGTCGCTGTGGTCATGAATGCCACTGACGCCAGCTGACGCCTCAGTCGGAAGTCCAACAGATAGGCGCAGCGGATATCCACGTATACGAATTTGATGCTGGATCAAAGCGCCAGGAAGCGCCGCGCGAATTGATGAGTTCCAGAAACGCGCTCTGGTGCAGCCATATCGTGGCAATCCCGAATCCGATTCCTTGCCTGTACTGACATAGTCTCTCGTAGACAGACGCTACAAGCACATGTCACTCGTACCTTGTTGTGTTGTAGTACTGACACATCGTGATCGAACCCGGGGTCGGATTCGAAGAAAACAGATACTGGTGTGAGGAGTCAGGATTTCTACGATGCGGAAGTACAGAGGAGGTCCATTGTGAAGTGCTCGAAGTGAGCGAGACTCGAGTCTAAGTTGCGAGTCGTGCGACCGCACGTGGTTCTATACGATGAAAAGTAAGTAGTACTTAATGATAGTGTTAACGTACGCAGAACATCGATGTTGCGCCTGGATAGGTATGAATCGGCAGCCTGAGTGTCGTCTATAAGCATCTCAACTCAACCTCCCTTCGCCTTGACCCATCTTTACAAGAACAACCGCTACACCTTGTTAACGCCGCCGCGCCGTCGTTCCGCCTCGAGCCTCGAAGATTTGTTCCAAAAGACGTAGGCCGAAACAATGTCCTGTGTACGATGACCGTGACAGCTAAGTATTATGAAATGCAGTGATGAGTCGCAGGCAAAATTCACCCTACGAGTGCCAAAAGCCAGAGCAGCCAAAAGAGGAACTAGAGAGGGAAGGATAATGAGAGGGCGTGAGACCCTCGCCCGGCAAGACACTCGCCTGTGATCACGAAAATATTCCAAAAACCTTGCCACAGACCATTTCCAACCTTATTATTCGACAGCGCGATCGCTCCCAGCCTGTACAACGGAGTCAAGCATATACTGAGAAGGGAATAATCGAGATAAACTTGCCCTGCTCCGAAGCTGACTATCAAAGTGAACACGCCCAAGCGAATCATCACCGAGAGTTGGAACTCGGCATGAATGTGCCTGTGAGCACGAACTACGGCCGAGTTCCGATAGAACAGTGAAACGGCCCAGCCTGATGGATATGTATATAGCCAAAAATGTAGCGCTCAGACCTGGCTCGGTCTGACCTTCCATGACAAGTACGAGGAACAGGACGGTTACTTCTAGAACGGCCGATATTCTCACTTGCGGCCCTAAATGGTTGGTCTCGCAAAACATGTGTGCAGGGTCAAAGTGCACGCCTCTGTTGGCATCAACGAGCTAGGAGAGGTCCATGAGTGAGTCAACAGAATATTATGTCACATAAAAACGACCTTACAGCAATGGCTTCGAAGAAGACAGACACGAAGGATATCGACGGCAAGACAATCAGCTAGATAGATAAATTGAGTTTTCGCGATTTGCTGTCTGAAGAGTAAGGATAGGCCTACAGCTGTCATGAATCCCTTACTCCTCTTGATATTGTACAGGATAGCCCGCAATCCATGAGTTGTCTATAATGTCATTTCAGCAGATGAGGACTATTCGCACCAACGGGAGCTTACATCGGCCACGAAGCACAAAATCGCCATGGCATTCCTGATAAATAATGGGCCATGGCAAAGATATGAAATGCCCAAGCAGATGAACCTACGCTGGGGGTCCTGTACAAGATCAGAACACAGATCACAACGTTGTTCCATAGCGACCACCAAAAAAATAATATCCATACCGGCATAAATGAATCCTGTTTGCAAGATACATAGCCCAATAGGCGGTGCCGCTTCGTTGTTAAATTGCGACCCAGCATTAAGAAGAAAGAGCAGCGGAAAGATCATCAACGTCGTGATCATGCTGTACCACGTTTTACTCCGACGAACGTTCGCTGCGGAGAACACCGCCGGCGCAAGGGTGAGTGCAAGGGAGAGGAAGCCGACAACGGCGACCGTGTCGAAGATGATTATGAGGGTTGGGTTGAGAGCCGAGCCCAGCTCGTCTGTGTTTAGTTTGCGATTAGATACTTGGAGTCGGGGAGATGCTTGGAAGTCCGCTTATGCGGCACCGGTACCTCCGCCAGAGAATATTCCAGACATCACCGATTGAATCCACTGGGCCGGATAGAATTGAAAGGCAGAGGCGGTCGTAGAAAAAGAGGTTCCCAACTGGCGAACTGAGCAGAGAAGATGAGAGAAAGAAACGAAGGACAACGTGTAACGCGAGAAATCCTGGAGCAGTTAGGCCGCATCCATATGCATCCAACGTATCCAACGCATCCAAGGTGATATATATGTGATGTGTCATTCCTTCATAAGATACCGTGCGCCGCTTTCGGAAGTTCAAGGGACAAAACTGGAACGCCAGTGCAGACACGGCTAAACAGTGGCAGCCTACCTACACCGATCTTGAAGACCTTGGAACGCCGTCTGCCGCCGTGCTGGTGGATGCCGTTAGCGCCTGCCAGCTTGATGAGTAAGTAGTTTGCAGCCTTCCGGTGGGACCTAGTGGGACTTGAGCGCGATAGATATAAAGCAGCAGTTAATGCGATCGGATTTTCAAAGAAAAAAGTTGTACGTAGGTACTTATCTCGGGCTCAGTCCAAAAGCCAGGCGCAGCGGATGTCCACATACTATACGTACTATGTATACAAGTCGGATGCTGAATCGAATCGCCTGTCGCGCGTCGCGCGAATTGATGAGTTTCAGCAACGCCCTCAGGTGCAGTAGGCCCCCGGAAACTCAGTACTAAGTTGGTTCGGGATAGAGTAAATCGCCGCCTGAGCAGCTAGGATTCCCCGAGGACCTTCTGAGAATCGGGGACCAATTTCTGACACAGGAAATTGAGTGTCCTAGCATTGTTCCCGGACTCCAAACTCGGCTCGGAGCAAACCAACGAAGGCTCGCATCGAAGTACTACGGTGCCTCGCTCTGGCCGTCTCCGAGGATGCCGAGCTCTGTGAGCGGAAGCGACAGCAAGCCAAAATCATTCCCAGATCGGCCAATGTCCACTAGAGATGCCACGTCGCCGAGAAAAAGACTCGTGTTCCCGCCAGCGAGGAAGTTTCCTTCCTTTCCTTCCTTCCAGCTTTCTGAGCCATCAAACTTGCAGCCCAGACAGTCGCCAAGCACGCTCGTTTAATTTGGCGGACACCCAGAGGCGCTGAGAGGGGCCTCCTGACCTGGAAGGCTGGAACAGAGGTCCCGAGGAAGATTAGGTGCGGGTGAAGAGGATTGCAGGAGAATGAAAGCGACCATTCGTTTGCGAGCCCGGGCATTTCATCCTGTGAGAAGTTCCCTGAGTCTCTGACGTATTGTACTTGACGTAGAGTCGTAGGGTCAAAGACTCGAAGCAAGATGGTTACTCCCAGAAAAATCGCGCACATCTTGTATCTTCACATAGGAAATGAAGCTTCATAAGTGATACGCGCCGACCGAGTAGTGTATGGATTTATCTCGTGAAGAGAACTAAAAGGTTGTTGCCAAAACCAGCTTCAAGTGATCTCGAACTTTTACCATCAGCATTTTTCATGTCTTCAGCATCCTCCTCGTCCTCAGCTTCTCCCGAACCAGAAATCAGACCCACAAAAAAGGGAAAAGCCAAAGCCAAAGCCACAGCCGCCGACAAGGTTGCGCCAGAAAAAGGTCGAAATGAAGGCGACGACCCGCACTGGGCGTACGAGCCCCCGCGCAAATCTGTCCGCCTCGAAGCGTCGGCGGACGTGAAGGAATTCGATTGGGACGCGTTGAACGACAACGATGACCTCGAGCTATGGCTCGTGCGCATACCTGACAGCGTGCGCGGCATTCGTCCTTTCATGCTAGGATCTAACAACTTTTTTGTTCAGGTGAAGCCGAGGTACCTCAAAACAGCACAAATGGAGCTTTCGCCTGTAGCGAAGAGGGATAGCAAGAAGACGGAGAAGCTGGGAACACTTCAGCGCACGCAAGTCGCGTACGACATCTGGTCCGTCGGGGAGGAGGTGCCTGATGACTTTGCCATTGGCGGCGAAGAGATGAAATCCATCTCGTGTCTTTTACCCCGCAAAAGCAAGAAGGGGAAGCTATATGCTGGTAGGACATTCTACAAGTCTTCGCGACTTAATACGCACGTATTCATGCATACACCTTTAGCACCAAAACCTATCGCACGAACTCTACTTCTCTCCGCTCAAGACGCAAAACCGACGCCCGATTCCTCTTCATCCGCCTCTCCAAACGAGCGCCCAGTCTACAAAAACCCACCGCGGGAGTCGTACCCCCAAGAACTACTAACACACCACTTCGTACCCTACGGTGCCGTGACCGGGGGCCCTCGGAATTCGCGCGTGCTAGTACACCTACTCCCATGGAGGTCGACAAGGCTGAAGTGCTGGTACCCGATACCCCACAGACGGTCGCTAAGGTCAAAGGGAGAAGAAGACGAAGAAGCGTAAAGGCGAGGAGGAGGGCGTAGAGCAACCTAGGAAGTCTAAAAAGAAAAAGACGACGTAACACGGGCACTATTATGCATATCGAGACGAAGGATCCCAGTTGAAGAATTTTCGAGTGATTAGTGACCGACCACAGAGGTAATACAATGAGTAAGGGACACAAAAACGCCTCTATTATCCTATCCTACATCCATCGCGTCTCCCCTCTCCGGGTCTTTGTCTTTCGCTTTGCCCTTACCCTTGTTCAGCGGTCGCTCCGCCGGCGGACGCACATCAGGCTGCAGCAGCATCTTGCGCACCTCCTCGTCCACGCCCGCATACACAGTCGTCTCGGGGAACCCCCAAATCGACCCCGGCCGCTCGCGCTGCTTCTCCTCAAAGACGCGGCCGACGGTGTCCACCCACTGCCGGCGCGTCTCCACGAGCTGCTGCAGCTGCTCGGGCACCACCAGCCTGTTGTCCTCGTCCGGCCCCAGCCCGAGCGCCGCGGGACACGGCGGCGGCGGCGGCACCGGCGGGGGCACGCTCCCACCGTTCGTGCCCGTGCCCGCGCCCGCCTCGCCCGGCACAGGCGTACCCGCCGCGCTCGCGCTCGCGTTCGCGTCCCCCCCGAGCTTCTTCTTCTTCTTCGCCAGCGCCTTGGGCCCCGAGTCCTTCTTCTGCAGCCGCGTGTACGTGGCGGATATGTTGCGGTCGATCGAGTCGCGCAGCTCCAGGTACTCCTGGTAGGCGAGCCGGTCGCGCGCGATAGCGACGAGGCGCGCTTTACGCGCCTTGTTCGTCGCGACGACCGTCCGCAGCTCGAGCTGCGCCTGCCGCAAAGCAGTAGCGATCGGGTCGTCGACCTTCTCCGTATAATCCGGCTACAACTCGGCATGAGCTACAGATTCAATGAAGATGAATATCAACGCACCGCAGCATCCAACAGCCCATGCCATCGCATCGTATCTCGTATGCGCGCCTCCAAGTCCGTGACGTTCAACCTCTCCTTGCGCGCAGCAGCAGCAGCGCTCCCCCGGGCCTCCCCTCCATCGCATCCTCAGCGGCCTTGACGCCCTTCCAATTGCTCCCATCCCCCACCGGCAGCATCGCGCTCAGCAGTCTCTCCGTGAGCTGCCCATGCCCACGCTCCTCCGTCAACAGATCCGGCTCCCCGAGCGTCGACGGATCCCACTTCGGCGCAGGGGCGCAAAGTACTCCGCGGGCGCCGCGCGCTCGGTCCCCGCACCGGGCGCCAGCACGGCCCCGTGCGCGAGCGCGTCCTGCTCCTCCCACACCTCGAGGTAGTGCCGCCCGAGCGGGGGCATGACGTACGGCTCGACCTCGTCGCCCGTGTGCTCGAGGAAGCCGATGTCCTCCTCGCGAATCGGCCGGAGGTACGGCTCGATGGAGCCGTAGAAGGTCGTCACCAGCACCTGCTGCGTCGACGGGCGGGTCGTGAAGTCTTCCGTGACATCTGTGGGTTTGCTCGGGCCTGGTTGCGGAGCGGGCCTATTGGGGGGCGCGGGGGGACGAGGGACACCATCGGGGGAACGCTGAAATCGGTCCGCCGACGACTGAGCGAGTTCTAGAGTTTGAGCACGAGTACGAGTGGGCATGAGTGAAGTCAAACCTTTGAAGGTGGCTGCGAGGTCGACACGCTGTTCGACTTTTGAGCCTTCTGAGGATGTGTATGCGGTGCTGGGGGCGTTGCTTTGCGAGGTCTTTGTGCGTCTAAGGCTCGTTGTTGGTGTGAATCAAGGCAAAGAATAAAGGACCGAGACCTGGCTCAGTATCACCGTCTTCTTCACGTTTCCGTTTCTTCTTTTCTTCTTTGATTCCTCACTTCCGAAACGATTAGCGCAACAAACAAGAGGTAAGGACACGGAGGTACCTGCGGGGGTCGAGAGACGAACGTGTGGACGCGGGGGGTGGCATGGACGATACTGGCTGCGACGAGAGGCGGGACCTCCTCAGGTCTTCGCCATCGGGAAGCGGCGTATCTGAACAACAGGTCAACAAACGACTCGACGGCAGCCCAAGGGGGCATGCGGGAGGAAGAGAGAATTAAGCGCGCGCAAATGACACATGATCACAATACAGCCCCGACGCGTCTGAATAGAATAAAATAAATAAAAAAGCAATACGCACAGTCGCGTTCCCGCTTGACCTTGTCCTTCTCGACATTGACAAGCCTGCCTTGCCCTTCTCGCGCTCCTTCATCCTGCGCATGCTCTCCTCGATCGTCTTGAGGTCCTCGCCCGCCTTCTTTGCCCGCTCCAGCGTCCGCGCCTTCAGCTGCTTCAGCTCCTCGTGCAGCGCCTCAGCTCCTCCGTCGCGGGCACCGCATCCGGCGGCGGCCCCTTGAACAGAACCGACCGAATCGGGGACGTCGGTCGGCTGTACGGCACCAGCTTGGATGCCGACGATGTCATTTTTTTCTCTTCTCTTCAGCGGTGGCGCGAGAGCAAACTAGCAACTCCTGTGTATCCCTGCCCGGCTCCTCGCGTGCAGAGGACGAGGTATGTGTGTCCGCAAACGGTGCGCGATTTCTCGCAGACGAGGCGGGTAGTCGCGCGCTCTGGGGCGGCGGGGCGGGGATGTGGTAGCTGTGGGCCGTGGGAACGAGTAAGTGGGCGCCGAGGAGGTGTTTGTGGGCGGAAGAGGCGCACACACCGTGTTCGCGCTCGTCCAATCAAGGCAGGGAACAACTCACAAGCATCATTACATAACGGTGGCGGTGCAACCTCTATTCAAGGAAAAACATTGCATATGTCTCTTGATCAGAGACCAGCAATGGGCCCGACCAGCCACCGCTCCTGCAGCTTCAAGAGCGCAGTCGAGCTCCAAAAGGCGGCCGACCACTGCTCCTGCAGCTTCAAGAGCGCAGTCGAGCTCCTTCAAAAGGCGACCGACCACCGCTCCTGCAGCTAAGAGCGCAGTTGAGCCCCAAAAGGTGCCCGACCACTGCTCCTGCAGCTTCAAGAGCGCAGTTGAGCCCCAAAAGGTGCCCGACTGCTGCTCCTGCAGCTAAGAGCGCAGTTGAGCCCCAAAAGGTGCCCGACCACTGCTCCTGCAGCTTCAAGAGCGCAGTCGAGCTTCAAAAGGCGGCCGACCACCGCTCCTGCAGCTTCAAGAGCGCAGTCGAGCTTTTAAAGGTGCCCCACCACCGCTCCTGCAGCTTCAAGTGCGCAGTCGAGCTTCAAAAGGTGGCCGACCACCGCTCCTGCAGCTTCAAGAGCGCAGTCGAGCTTCAAAAGGCAGCCGACCACTGCTCCTGCAGCTTGAAGAGTGCAGTCGAGCCTCAAACGGGAGCTGTATGCCCCACCCCCTGCTTTCTGGTGCCGTATTGACGCCCAGAGAAGTATACGCTCGCGGGTCCGCCAAGAGCGTCGACTGGGGGCCCCAAGACAACGGGGACATCCCCGCAGCGCCAGTGGCGCATCTCGGCGCCGCTTTGCCTTTCGTCAGCCCCCTCCGCTGGCCATCGCCCCGGACGACAACAGTGTCGGCTTTGCTCCTCGAGTGAGCCTAGGGTGCGCTACGCCCGGCTCTGGCGGCGCCTCGCTGGCATGTGCCGGAGCGACTGGGAGGGTCCGGGTCGTCACCCGACTCGACCCGAGTACCGCCGAATGCCCTCGCAGCAGATATGGCACGACCGCTCGATGGGCACCGATGCGCCGCGCCCCCGGTGCCCTCTGTCGACGCCACGCACACCCCGTGCTCAAAGCGCCTGCCCTCTCAAGAACGCGAAAATCTCATGATCACGAGGCGCGGGCGCGCGCATGTGCGCGATTGGGCTTCGCTGTCGGTGTGGGAGCACTGTGCTCCGCCGACGCCCTCCGTCGACGCTTCGCCCGCCCCGTGCTCAAGATCCCCGCCATCTCAAGAATTCGAAAACCCTGTTGGGCGCAGGCGTGCGCATGCGCACGATTGGGCCACGCGGTCGGCGTGGAAGCACCGAGCTCCGCCGATGTCCCGGTCGTTGTTCCTGGTGCAGGTGCCACCCACGCCAGTCGGGCGGCGGGAACAGACGACCCTCGTCGGGTTTTAACCACGCGTCATCGTCGCAGAATAGCGTACAGCGCCAGACGTAGTTGCCAGTCCGGAAACTCTAAAGTCCAACGTCCGTAATAAATGGGAGTTTCCCCAAAATGGTGTGTACACGACACGTGTTGCACGGCCGGCGCGCCTATTAGCATGGGACCGCCCTGCATTGAGCTTTTGCTCTCGTCAACGATGTTCCTCATGTCAGGATCATCTCTCTTTTTATTTGGAGCTGGCCTATTGCATGCATTCTGCAAAGGAAAGACTCACGACAACTGAGAGTAAACTGGTGGAAGCCGGGGATTTTTGCCTGGGGGGAGAGAACTCCTCCCGTACCCCAGTATCCAAGCTGGGGGTCAGGCCCCACAGGTTTTAAGTTTTAACCGGAGTTCCTGCCATAAAAGCGGCCGGCCAGTCTACTTTCGGTCAATGTCTTGTAATATCGATCCCCTGCCAGTGGAATGGTGTGTGCTCCATTGACATCTAGTAGCTACATGGACGGATAACCACCCTTACATTACTACTTGTTTGTCTTCGGTAAACTCGCTGTTCATGTTGTGGACCGCGCCAGTATAATCAAATCCTCCTCCTCCTCCTCCATTCACATGACAATTGCTGGTCGAGGAAAATAGGCATTAATTGTATGTACACATAACTTGAAGTTGAGAACCAGGTGCCGACGAATCCGAATGCAAGCGCGCAACAACCGTAGTCCAGCGCCTCGGCGCGTCACGAAGCCGGCGCGCTCTCACCCGTACCCGTATTCACAGCCCCAGCAGCCTCCTGCGCTTCGGTAGCAGCTACCAAAGCCCTCAACGCCGTCGCCGCCGCCGACCTCGCACGCAGATCGAGCGCCCAGGGCTCGCCCTCCACTTCCTTGTCCCATCTGGCCTCCGCCCCCCGCGCGGGCGCACGGAAAGCAGCGCACCTTTGAGGGGGCGGAGCATCCGGCCTGACGACGCCGGCGCCGAATTGCTATCGGACGAGGAGGACACGGGCGTGAGGATCTTGACGATGCGGAGGTGGAGGAGGTGCGCATGCGCCGGGGAGCGTTCGAAGCGCGCGAGGCCCGTGCCTACGTCCGTCCGTGCACTCATTCAGATAGTTAAACAACCTCCGCGAAAAGCAGACCCACCTCGAAACGGAAAAACGCACTTCGTCCCGGCGCGGTCCCCGTAGAACACATTCCGCAGCCGCGCGGGTAGGCCCGCTTCTCCGTCAGCACGTGGAAGTTCAACGACCCCCCGAAATCCACAGGGAACAGCTGCCCCAGGCTGAACAACACGTGCGACGCGGGAGCCAGTGCCGCCCTTTAGGCGCCTACGCCATTCTCCGAGCGACGCGGGCGTGAGGTGCCCTTCGCGCAGCAGCTCCGTGCAGAGGACGTCGGACTTGGACACGGCGACCTGCGCGAGGAGCGTCTGCCACGGGAGGCCGTTCGACCGCAGGAGGTCGTGTCCGGCGGCCAGGACGCCGGGTCGTCCGTCGGCGTGCACCGAAAGCGGAAGCTCGCGGCCAAGGGCGGCAGCCCGGGCTGGGGTGCGAAGTAGAAGAAGCCGCGGGTGTTAGGGGGGAACGGTGTGAGCTCGCCTCCGGGGCGTACTCGTAGTAGGGCTGGTACCCGGAGCCTGAGGGGGTATTGGGGAAGCAGAGGTTCGGGCGGCGGAGGTTGGAGAGGTCGAAATGGTCGGCTGGGACGATTTCTGAGGGCGTCAGGGTGGAGATGGTGCGTCGGCGGGGACCCCTAGACGGTTTAGGGCCGGAAGATTTTATGGCCTTGTCATCTTGTTTAACTTTCTGGAGTTAACGCTTGAGACACGGCCGAGAAGGGGTTGAACGTAATGCGCACAGAGGTCCTGGGTGGTTTGAGCTCAGATTTCGGTTTCGGTGGTTTCCTGGGTTTTCTGGTGGGGAGTATGACTATCTCCTTGACTGCCTCCAAAGCATGTTCAGATTGAGAGAAGTGGAGAAACCAAATTCTATACACACAGGCAGTTGAATGGTGTAGGAACGAGTCTGTCCCACAAGCCACGCAGTTTCAACATGAAGAAATATTTCTCGGTCATCACACCGCGAAAGAAGACCAAGCAGGTACAAAGCTGCGGCACATGATGTGGGAGACCGTAAGTTGCAGCGGGGGAGGACCGCGGTCAGATCCCGCCATCATGTACAGTACTTGTACTACCGGCCGACCCTCTAGCGCCGAGTACCGCCGTGTTGCTTCGGCGATCACCGCCAAGTAACGTTGCACTTTACTGCCGTGAAGCTAAACTTGATAAGTTCCAAGCCTTTGTACTGGACACTTCAGTGGATTTATTCTTTACATGCTTCTTTCACACCTATAGAGTCACCCACGAGCATGTACAACGGTACAAGTCTACGTTGCGCTGGGTTTACCCACTACTGCCGGGAACTGCCGCGACGGCACCGGCGGTAAATTCACTGTGCCGATCACACTGCCACCGACGGTGACCACCCCGATGTCCCTCAGACTTGCCGCGCCATGCAAGACGATATCGAACTCACAAAGCTACAGTCTCGACCGGAGGAACCCACATTTCCACCACAAAATGGAGGGAAGGCTGCTGACCGAGTTTCTTTGCACAATTCAGACGACTCGGACGAGGAGGACCTCGTAGTGGACGACGGTAGCCGAGCGCTGCTCGCCCAGCTGCGTCGTTCATGGATCCCGTAGGACGACAAAAAGAATCTGGGGCCTCCGAGGCTGCCAGGTTGTGGCCACAGATACGGAGTATCGTCGTGGAGGTGAAGAAATGCGCGTGTACGCCAAGACGTGTACTGAATACGTGTCCGCGTCTGTAGAGTGCGCCGACCCTCCTGTTCACGACCGTCGGACTACTGTTCACCGGGGAACTGCTCGACCACGTTTCGGTGCGAATTCTACACGTTCGTAATTTTTCAACGTCGGTATTCACATGCGTGCAACTCAGCGCTGGCGTGCGATGCGCGAAGTCGACCAGCTCATTATGATCATCCCCGTCGTCCTCAATCTCAAGGGAAACCTCGAGATGAACCTCTCCGCGCGCCTGGGCACCGCCGCGAACGTCGGCGAACTAGACGACCCGCCAACACGTCGGCAAATTATCGTGGGCAACCTGGCGTTGCTCCAGGTCCAGGCCACCGTGGTGTCATTCGTCGCAGCGGGCGGCTCGCTTGTCCTTGGCTTGCTCGTCCCACGCGCACAGCCAGATATCCAAGAGATGGTTGTCGAGCCGCGCATGACGGCCCCAACGGGGTCGATGGCTTAAGGCATTCGGGATTCCCTACGTGAGTCGCACCTGCCTCCATAGAGCGCCTTATTCAAATTCGTCAACAGGTTCATCATGGTTGCGGCAACCGCCATGGCCGCCACCTGTCTCTCGAGTCTCCTTCTCGGCTCCTTCATGTGCGGCCTAGTCGTACTCTGCCGAAACCTCGGCCTCGATCCAGGTGCTTCCCTCCCAGCCTCTCACCCCACCTATCCCCAGTGCTAACCAACCGAATTACTTAGATAACATCGCCCCGCCCATCGCATCCTGCCTCGGCGACCTCGTCACCCTAATCCTCATCGGCGCCGTCTCCTCCCTCCTCATCTTCGTCCTCCGCACGCCCATCCCCTTCACCCTCGCGCTCCTCATCGTCCTCAGCTCGCTCTCCTGCGCCCTCTACACGCGGCGCAACACCACGGTCGCACGCCTGCTGACGCAGGGGTGGTCCCCGCTCTTCGGCGCCATGCTCATCAGCAGCGGCACCGGAATCGTGCTCGACCTCTTCGTCAGCCGCTATCAGGGCTTCGCGCTGCTCGCGGTCGTGATCAGCGGGCTGCCCGGCGCGGTCGGCGCGATCTTCACGTCGCGCCTCTCGACGCGGCTGCATGCGGCTGCGCTGGCGCTGCCCGGCGGCGGGGGAGGGGAGCCCGCGCCGCAGCCGTCGCCGCGGCTGGTGATGGTCGTGCTGCTGCTCGTCACCCTCCCGGTGGAGATCATCTTTCTCGCGATTATACACGGGCTGGGTGGCTACGCCTCCCGCTCCTCTTCGTCGGGTTCTCGATCATATTCTTCTGCACCGCCGTGCGTCCTTCCATCCATCCATCCCTTTTCCTCATCACACGCATCCCCTCTCCCTACTGACGCTGACGGACACGCCCATTTCGCAGGTCCTGACCTCCCTCTTCTTCGCGCGCGCGCTGACCAACTTCCTCTGGCGCGCAACCTCGACCCGGACATGTACGCGCTGCCCATCCACTCCGCACTCATGGACCTGATCGGGCAGCTCCTGCTCGTGCTGTGCTTCGAGATCGTGTCGTTGTTGGGCGCGCGGGTGGAGGTCAAGGTGAAGCCTGGGGAGGGTGAGGCTGGAAGTATGCTGCATAGACGATAACATCGATGTTCTGCGTACGTTGACACTATCATTATTACTTACTTTTCTGAAGAGCAGTGTGAATCGTATCGCCTCGGGTCTCGCTCGCTTCGAGCACTCGACGAACATCCTCTGTACCTCCGCATCGCTGATCTCTCACCAGTATCTGTTTTCTTTCGAGTCCGATCCCGGGTTCGAAGCGGGACGACGTGCGTGCGTCAGACCCGCGCCAAGGCTTGCGATACTGCCGCACGCCCCCCGGAAATGGAATCTCAGTATTAACTTGGTCCGCCGATTCAGCCTGATTGACTCTATGAATCTTGGTGGTCTGCCCTTGATTTACTCTATTTCGGGTCGGTTTCTGGTAAATATTGGAATCTTTCGTTATTTTTCGCCATCTTCGGCTCCGCAAATGTCTCCGCGACCCATTCCGAGTCGCTTTGAAGACAATCCGAAAACAGTCAGGTAAGTACCTTGGAATTTTCCTGAGCCGGGTCTCACCCTCCCTTCTGTGGGTTATTCTAGGACCTGTCGGAGGTCGCCAGCCCGGATTTACTCTATCTTGCGGATCGAAAATCGCAGTTTACACGACGATCTACTCTATCTCGAACCAAGTTAGTACTGTGTTTGGAACTCATCAATTCGCGCGACGCGCGACAGGCGCTTCGATGAATCGATTCAGCATCGACAGATTCGTATACGTAAAGATCCGCTGCGCCTGTCTTTTGGACTGAGCCCGAGATAAGTACCTACATACAATGTTCTTTGAAAGTCCGATCGCATCAACTACTGCTTTACATATTGAAATTCGCGCTCAAGTCCCACCAGGTCCCACCTATGAACTCACCGGAAGGCTGCAAGCTACATACTTATCAATCTGGCAGGCTTCATCACGGCGACAGACGGCGTTCGAAGATCCTCAAGATCGGTTTAGGTCTGCTGTTGTCCCCTGTCTAGTCCTGTCTACCCCGGCGTTCCAGTTTTGTCTCTTGAACTTCCTGAACCTGCGCACTCATTTTAAGATATCTTATAAACGGATGATACATCACGTATGTATCACGTTAACTTATGGATGCAGCCTATCTGACTCAAGTACTGCTCCAGGATTGGAGTCGCGTTACGCGTTGTTCTTCTTTGCCTTTCCTTTATCTTCTCTGCTCAATTCGCCAGTGGTGAGCCTTTTTTCTACGGCCGCCTCTGCTTTTCAATCCTATCCGGCCCAGTGAATACAATTGGTGATGTCTGGAATATTCTCTGGCGGAGGTATGTAACGGTGCCGCATTAGCGGACTCCCAAGCATCTCCCCGATTCCAATGATCTCATTGTAAACTAAAACACAGACGAGCTGGGCTCGGCTCTCGACCCAAACCTCATAATTGTCTTCGACACGGTCGCCGTTGCCAGCTCCCTCTCCCTTGCACTGACCCTCGCGCCAGCGGTGTTCTCTGCAGCGAACGTTCGTCGGAGTAATACGTGGTACAGCATGATCACGACGTTGATGATCTTTCCGCTGCTGTATCTTCTCAATGTTGGGTCGCAATTCAACAACGAAGCGGCACCGCCTATTGGGCTGTGTATCTTGCAAACGGGATTCATCTATGCCGGTATGGATATTACTTTTTTGGTGGTCGCTCTGGAACATTGTGATGATCTGTGCTTTTGCTCTTGTACAGGCCCCGCAGCGTAGGTCCATCTGCTTGGGCATTTCATATGTTTGCCATGACCCATTATTCATTAGATCTACCATTTCGGTTCTGTGCTTCATGACCGATGTAAGTTTCCGTCTGTCTTGTCTTAATAATCATCATCTACTGGAATGACACTACAGACAACTCTTGGATTGAGGGCTAGACTGTACAATATCCCGAGGAGCAAGAAGTTCATGACAGCTGTAGGCCTATCCTTACTCTTCGGCCAGCAGGTCGCCAAACCTCAATCCATCTATCCAGCTGATTGTTTTGCCATCAATATCCTTCGTGTCTGTTTTCTTCGAAGCCATTGCTGTAAGGTCGTTTCTATGTAACATAATATTTTGCTGACTCATGGACTCTCCCAGCTCGTTGATGCCAAGAGAGGCGTGCACTTTGACTCTGCACACATGTATTGCGAGACCGACCATTTGGGGCCCCAAGTGAAAATATCGGCCGTCCTAGGAGTGATGGCCCTGTTCCTCGCGCTGGTCATGGAAGGTTAGATCAAGCCAGGTTCGAGCAATACATCTTGTGCTATATACATATCCACCAGGCTGGGCCGTTTCACTGTTCTATCGGAACTGGGCCATAGTTCGTGCCCACAGGCACACTCATGCCGAGTTCCAACTCTCGGCGATGATTCGCTTGGGCGTGTTCACCTTGATGAACAGCTTCGCAGCAGTGCAAGTCTTTCTCGATTATTCCGTTCTCAGAATATGCCTGACTCCGTTGTACAGGCTGGGAGCGATCGCGCTGCCGAATAAAAACCTTGGAGGTGGTTTTTGGAATATTTTCATTGTCTCGGGCAAGTATCTTATTGGGGCGAGGGTCTCACGCCCTCTCATTATCCTTCCCTCTATAGCTCCTTTTCTTGCTGCTCTGGCTTTTGGCACTCAAAGGGTAAATTTTGCTTGCAACTTCACTGAATTTCGTACTTAGCTGTCATCGCACACAGGACATTGTCTCGGCCTATGTCTTTTGGAACAAATCTTCGAGGCCCGTGGCGAAACGGTGCGGCGATAACATGGTGTAGGGGCTGTTCTTGTAAAGGTGGGTCAAGGTGCAGGGAGGTTGAGTTGGGATACTTATAGACGATACTCAGGCTGCCGATACCTATCTAGGCGCAACATCAATGTTCTGCGTACGTTAACACTATCATTACTACTTACTTTCTTGAGGGGCAGTTGTGGATCGTATAGAATCACGAGCAGTCGCACCTCAGCTTCGAGTTTCGCTCACTTCGAGCACTTCACAACGGACCTCGTCTGTACTTCCACATCGTAGAAATCCTGATTCCTCACACCAATGTCTGTTTCCTCCGAGTCCGATCCCGGGTTCGAACACGATGTGTGAGTACGGGCAAGGATTCGGATTCGGGATTGCCACGATACGGCTGCACCTGAGCGCGTTGCTGAAACTCATCAATTCGCGCGGCGCGCCACAGGCGCTTCCTGGCGCTTCGATTCAGCATCACATTCGTATACGTGGATATCCGTTGCGCCTAACTGTTGGACTTCCGACTCGTCACCACTGCTAATTACAGTGCAACGATTGTCTTAAGAAAACTTGCTGTCAGACGGTGTTCCCCGGATACTGCGCACGCTAATGCCGCCATCTGAGTGTTATAATTCTATGTCCAGCATCCCCCTCTTCATCAAGGAATCATTGCCGCCACCGCCATCTTGCGCCGGAGGTTTGGGTTTGCAGACAATTTTACGCGGCGGTTCGAGCCAGTCATTAGATTTGCGTGATCTTCTAATACCCTGAAAGTCGGATATAAATGAAAGGCACGATGTGGGAGATACCAAGCGTGGACTAACCTCGACGGAGTTCTCGACCTGTAGTGAATCGTCGGGGTTGTTGGTATTACTCTTGTCTGCTCTTGACGAGTGCTTGGCCGCCGTCCGTGCAACCACCTTGAGCTTCTTCTCGATCAAAGATATCTGTGGGGTGAAAAGATCGAGAGTGGCTCAGAACGAGAAAATGAACAAGACAGACGCGGTTATCTCTCCGAGCCAATTTCGCACGAAGGAGCGCGTTCTCCTCCTCTTTTGCATTCAACTCCGCCATTTGGCGGGTCACCGTTCGGCCTAGTCTCGCGTTCTCTGCCCGCTCATTGAGAGCCACAGTCTTGTTCTTGTCCGCCGTAGCAAAAGTGGCCCGCGTTTCCGCCCGCGAATCCGCGAGACATTGTTGCAGCTCCCTGATGGCGTCGTCCTTTGAATCGGCGGCTTTGAGTTGCCGACGCAGCTCTTCGATCTCGCAATTCAGTGCAGCAATCTTGTCATTGGCCAAGTCAACCTCCATGAACAGCGGGGCTATGCGCTCGTCTAGGTTCTTCGCGGCCTCCAACAGTTCTTTCTACTCGAGATTGAGCACGTCATCTTGGAGGTAGAAAAAAAAACACGCACTGCAACAGTATCTTCCGGTTCTATATCGCGCATAACATGGCGGATCTTACGCCCTGCCTTTTGCACGCTAACAGGCATCGATTCAGGCCCGATACGCGTCAGATTGTCGATAACGGACCGCGCCCTGTCGACGGGGTCCGACGACTCGGCCACGGTCAGATAAATTTGGATAGGTTCGTGCTGCCCCTTTGGATGTCTGCAAATGACACAATTGGGCTTCTGGTGGGTCTTTTCAGAACAGACGACGCATAGACCGTGGCCTGTGTTTGTTGGGTCAGAGAATGGCAAAGTACGGAGGTTATGAGTCTACCGCAGGAGGGAAGAAAACGGAACATGTCGAGGGTGTATGGTTCGAAGCATACATCGCAGCGCACTTTGACCTGGGTGTTCATAAGCAAGCGTGTTTGGATCACGGGGTCGTGACTGGACGCGACTTTTGTTCGCATCGAGCCACTGAGTCCCATCATCTTGGATGCTGCTGTATATTATTCTAGTCCTTGTACGCTACTACATAGAATATTGTACAAATCACATTCTACTCAAAGATATACACAAAATAGCACTATAATGGCCACTTGTCCTCGATTACGACTCCGCGGTGCCAGTGTTCAGCCATTCGAGCGTCTGCATCAACACCTTCCTCCTTTCCCGCGTCTCAAACACCATCGCATGGTCGAGCCCAGCAAACCACAGCACCTCCAGCTCCCCCTGAGCGCTCCTCCACCGATCCGCGCTTCCGCCCGCAGGGCCCTCCCACCCTTCCGCCTCGTCGCCCGCGAGATACTCCCGTACCTCCCTGCTCGGCACGATTTGGTCCCTCCCCGCGAGCGATATGCACACACGGCGCCGCCCCCGCTCTCCTCCTCCTCCCTCTGTGGCTGCGCCACCGCCCGCGCCTGCGCTGACAGCACTAAACCGCTGCAGATCCTCCCGCCAGAGACACCCCTCCTCCCAGAAAAAGCACCGACCAAGCACGCGCGCCACGTCCAATCGCGGCTCGCAAAATACCACAGCTGCCACTCGTTCGCGCGCCATGCGCCCGGGGGCGGTAGAGAAAGTTGTACGCTACCGCGGGGAGGTGCAGGAGGAGCGGGATGGGGT
Organism: Panellus pusillus; assembly: GCA_013387415.1. Taxonomy (NCBI): domain Eukaryota; kingdom Fungi; phylum Basidiomycota; class Agaricomycetes; order Agaricales; family Mycenaceae; genus Panellus; species Panellus pusillus. The sequence continues at coordinate 9,355 of QVIE01000960.1, read as the reverse complement.
CGATTAGAAGGACGGAGGCGATTTTGGCGTTTAGCAGGAGCGCAGGGTCGGCGTCTCCATCGTCGGAGAAGAGGTCGACTGCGGCGAGACGATGTGTGCAGCGATAAATGTGCCGTAGGAGTGTGCCGCGAGGACGACCCTGGGGATGCGGAGGTCCTCGAGGATGGTGTTTATGGCGTCGAGCGTTGTGCGGCGAGGGGGCATTGGAGCCGTCATGTGCATGCTCACTGGGAGAAACTCGACGAGAAGGAGTGATTGGGTCGGATCGGCCCGCACTATCTCGCGGAACAACGGAACGTATGGGTGGAGGCCGATCTATGGTGCATCAGTCTACGAGTTGACACAATGTGTTGAGCAGAACAGACGCCGATGCCATGCAGGAAGAGAATTGGTAGCTTGGTTTGGGTTTCGGACCGTGGCGGACGGTACCAGTAAGGAAAATGCGGAGTTGCAGCAGGTTTGGAAAAAAGGGTGAGTATCGGACGAGGAGGGAAGGCCCGCGCGATGGTGTTCGGAGGCGCATAATGTCGAAAACCGAGCGAAAGCAGAGGATGGATGTAAGACTGTCTACTAGGCAACAATCTAACAATGCTGTGAGCAGCAGAACACAAGGCCGCGAGTGAGACGCACAATATACCAGACTAATGGTCTATGCAATGCATGTATAGGGTCGAAAGACAGACGAAGGCTCTGGACGCCGGGCGTCCGCCCGGACTCGACCTTGCGACCAAGATTTGTTTCAACGATGGATATATAGTCTTCTATTTCTTCGTCCCATTCGGGAGAAGCGTGCTCTGGGGTCGTCGCAAACATGGCCCACAGAAGCCACTCGCGTACATTCTCCCGCTTGAGCTCAGAGCCAGGTGGAAGAAACCAGCCAGAAGCATAGTCGAGTGTTATCTCAGCGGCGCATTTCTCAATGAGGGCGCGACGCTGCGTGCGCGATAATCTGGGCGGGACGTGTGGTGGCGTCTACAAGTCGATTTCAAAGGATTTTCGCAAGAGTGCGATAAAGACCGACTCGGTTCAATTCCGTCCGACGGAGTGCAAAGACGACATAAAATGACGCTTCACAGGCAGCTGCGACTGCGATGAAGGGTGAACCGAGGATGCTGTGGGTTGTTGCGCACGCTACCAGATATGCCCAGCTGGCCGGTGCGACGAGACGAAGGGCCGCGATACAGACGCGTATAAAAAAGTATTCAGGCAGACTCTGGCCTATCATGGTGGAGTCGAAATTGACAGTGACTGTCGCACTGCGGCCGCCTCTGGCTGTCCGATCCCGTCACGCCCACGTGTTCGACGCGCAGTATCACCTGCGCGTGTTTCGAGCTCAGAAGCGGTTCAAAATTCAAAAAAACTCCCCAGCACCCCATTTTGGCGCTCTTGGACTCAATTTTCTCATGAAATCCCAATTCTAGGCCGATTTCGAGATTTTTTTTTGCTTTCCTGAATCCTAGCCCAGTTCAGCAGAGAAAAGCACATAGATGCCCTCAGAATTTCGAACAGCTTTTCAGAAATTTGAGTGTAATAATGAAAGTACTTTGTTCAATAACATGGAAGAACGTCAACCGGCAAGAAAAACAAACCATGCCTTCAGGAAGGCCCTTCCTGAATCTGCTGTTGCGGAGGCAGCAGCGGAGCACTGGCAGCGATTTCATCTTCAGGCTCTTGCTGAGCTTCGGTAGCTACCGCTGGTTGATCAGGCTCAGCCACCGCATGGCTGAACCCCCTAACTTGGCAGCTATCTTCCTGTCCAAAACGGTCTTCGCTCTGCCAGCTTTCCAAACTATATCCTCCACCGTCAACAGGCGCTCGTTCGCACGTTCTATCTTCGTCATATCAAGTTTGAGGGCAGCAGCAAGGTCCGACCTCGCCGAGGCCGCGTCCGTGAGGCGGCGCACGTCGCGCCATTCCGCCCAATTGAAAGCCAGTTCGGCGTCCTGGTTGACGAAGGGGACACCGCATATCTTGCCAGCATCAGGGAACGTGCTGAGCCTTTGCACGTCCTGCAGGCCAAAACGGAGGCATGCGGCCTTCATGAACGTTGCAGCCCACCACACGCGCATGTGGTGCAGCGCGCTGTACTCTTCAGCAGCATCGGTAATTGCCAATGCCAGCATGGCGCAGTCGATAATATTCATGCGGTCTGCTGCAGAATCGGTCGGAGGTGTCGTGACCGATTGCACAATCTTGTAGTCGCCGCTATGTCTGCCATGTTGGAGTAAGTCGTCCAACGTGTCCGAGATAGTCACGCTATCATATTTTCGCGAGTCAAGACGATGTGGCCAAGATATCGATTTCAGCTCTCGGCCTCCTGGCTGATCAAGTAGAAAGTCAGTCAGGGCTGTATGAATCGGGTACCAGCGCGAACACACCTCGAGCTTGTTATGTTCTTGTAGCGGTCTAGCTTCACATAGCGGTGGTCCTGGCTGGATAGTACGGAAACAATAACGCATTCGTCGGCTCTGCTGAATTGCTTACCACCACGCCGGAGGTGCCATATCTTTAGGACTTTAGAACCCTCCAAGTCCCGCACACGCTGTTCTGCAGCGCACAGACTAAGTTCACTGATGTCCGTGAGTTTCGAAGCCCAGTGGGTGATCTCCAATTTGCGAGAGCTGCCGGCTTCGATGAGGTACGGGATCTCGTGCTGGGCGGACATCATGTGGGGTGCGTATTTAACTTCCTTTGAGAAAGGTCTCATGCTGCAGATGGGGGGCGGACACGCGTCTCGGGCTATCTGCCAGGTATTTATGAGCAAGCGACACGCATTGTGGGCGCCGGTGTTTTACGTAGATGCTGTGGACTTGCTGCGAAGTTACAGAGGCTGTTAAGTAGGGTCGTAATCCCGCTGATGGAGTTGTTGGTTTGTTGAGTCGAACAAAGCCAGGTCTTTAACGGGACTAACTATCGCAATAGATGATCAGAGTATTATACGATCTGGCCAAGTGTCCTGCGGAGTCAGTGCTACGGAATAGCTACGAGAGCTGCGTACATACTGCGTAAACCACACGTAATAAGAGCTGTGCCGCTGGTCTCTGAAACCGCGGCGCATCCAAAAACGGCGCGCAAGAAGGCGTGCTCTACTCTGCCGGATGAAGCTTAAGTTGACTGATTGACGCCGGCGCGCCGGGACGGGTGTTTATAGAACAAACACTTCGTGACGGTCCGGGTCGTCTCCTTCATGCTCTTCAAGTTGCCGCAGACGAGAGACCAGGCCAGGTGACGGACGTGGCGGTGAACAAGCTGCCCGCCGCGCTGGGGCGGAGCGTCCTCCGAGTCGCTGAGGCGGTGGTCATCGAGAAGGCTACGCATAAGGCTGGGATGTGACCGACGAAAGCCGCAAAGCGAGTTCGCGCTTTGTCCGCGTTGTTCGGCACGCAGGAGCCCGTCGTTGTTGCAGGAATAGCCATGGGCCCAGCGTGTATGGAGGAGGAGACTTCGAAGCTGGTTTGGATGGACTCGTGTCTACATTACAACGAATCGAGCACGCTTGGGCAGCCAGCGAGGAACGAACGAATTGGAGTTCGCCGTTCGGGCCCTGGACTCTGAAGTTGTCGTGGGCAGTGTGGAAGACGCCCGGGCTGCAGTCGTCAGGGATGCAACGTGAAGCGACCTAAGGACCGTCTAGAGATTTCGCCGCCGAAAGATCAGCGCGCATAGCTTTGAGAGTTACGAGTGCGCCCGGCGATTATCGTGTTTGTCGCGGTCGCGTGCTAGCCAGACGTGGAGGAGCCCCAAAACCCAGCTTGTGGATGATTCTATAGCGTCCATGGGCAAATTCGTCCCCGATGATCATCTCGGAGCACTGGGTGAAGAGCGGCCGGGTCGATACATCCTCGACTTTCATTCAATCCAACGGGATGAATCGTGGTTGGTGTATTACGGACATATGGCGCAGAGGGACTGCGAAGATTGGGCGACGAAGGCTAGTCATGCAAAAATAAGCAGAGAAATAAGCACTTGATTTTGATGGCGGATCACTTGTGTCCAAATAGTCCATTTTACGTCGTACGACTCGTATGACGTAACGGATACTCCTTGCACCTGCACCAAATGGTTTGGGATAGACATGTTCGGCGTGGCCACCCTAGTGCGTCTTTCTGCTTGCCGTGTTGTCCCTTCTGAGCCCATTACCAGTCACTTTCGGCCTTATAATCCTCTGGAATCATCGAGGTGCGTCTCAGCCTCACCGACAGCCCACCTAATCCATCTTTCTCTGCAGCTCGCACTCTCCGCATGGCTCACCTCAAATTCAACTCCCACCACAACGAGCAGAGCACGACGGAGCGCGACCGCGTGCGATTCACGCTCTTCGCCTCAACCTGGACAGTCGTCTTCTCGCTCCTCCTCTCCGTGCTCTTCTGGCACTCCGCCGACGGCTCCCCCTCACCAGCGTCCTCGCACACATTGTCTTGTCCGTCATCTCTCTCTCGCCTAGTGTCTCACACCTCACAACTTATACCCCTCCTCAGCCTACTATTCACCTGGCTCATGTGGACCGCCGCGGCGGCAGCCGTCACCCAGATGCTCGCGGCGGCCTGAACTGCAAGACGCAGGACGTGTTCGTATATTGCAGCCAGCTGAACGCGCTCGAGGGCTTCGCGTGGATCGAGTTCATCCTCGTCACCTTCGCGCTCATCGCCGTGCTCTGGCGTGGCATTTCCGCCGCGCGCCGGGGCGACGGATACCTTGGAAGCCTCGTTTGAAAGACGGACGTCTTGCTTGCAGCGTATTGTTCGGCCCTACCTTACACTTTTCTCGTTGATTGTATCACTGTTGTTCACGAAACTCATTTTGTCATGACGTCACGATCGCGGAACGAATATACATGTCATCGTTGGCTATCGTTGGTCGTTTTGGTGAGAGATATACATAGCGCCACAAAATATGAAAGGTACAATGCTCTCGTCGGAATCCTACATATCCGGTGAAAATCTGCGCTCTTCAAGTCAAGCCTAAGTAGTCACCGCCCGCGGCTGTTCATCGTCCTCAATCTGCGTGTCTTCACCAGCACTTGGTCGCCGACGGCACCTACTACTACTAGTAGCTTCTCACTCCCTTCACCCACCCACGCAGAGCCGGTCGGGAGAGCAGACCCCGGCGTATGCAGCGACTAATATTCAAGTCATTATAACCACTACTGGTACAGAGCCTTGTGCAAAAGAAAGAATGGAGTAGGTGCATTGATAGCCTCTAAGATAGATCGACAGACATTACTACATCGCGACGCTACAGTTAAATATGCATACATGGGGGTGGGGGGGGTGGACGGCGCCCGGCGGCCCGCCGTCATCGTGTGATGAATCATGGATGTATCGCGTTCCGCCAGAAACGCTATAACGCTGCAGCCGGCGCGCGCAGGGCCAAAACAGGACTACTACTCCCCGCGCTGCTCGCGCCGGTCGCTTTCTGATGGATCGCCGCGAGCGCCGCGCCGAACGCGCGACGTCGAGGCCCGTGTCGCTCATGGCGGCCGCAGCCGTGCGCGTCATGCTCAGCAGGTCCGCCGTCGGTCCTGCGCTCGTATTAGTATTAGTAGTTGAATTCTTGGCACTGGCAGCAGCGATGGCGGGGTCCCCCGCGTCGGCTTGTACTTGCACGCCTGGAAGAGCCTCAGGTGGCGGGAAAAGTTGCAGTTGGGCGTTGGGTCGAACAGCGGCAGCGCTAGACGGACGCCATCATCCATCAGGTGTATGTACTTCCCGAACGAAGCACGCAAGAACTCACCACTGCGAATCACCTCCGCCGCATCCGAGGGGCAGATCTTACGCGCGGACATCACTGCTCACCCATGGTCTGAAAACGCAAAGAGAGAGGAGAGACGGCGGCGTACGGTATGCGCCGACGACGGTACACGCGCGCGCCTCGAGGCGCGAATGCACGAGGACGCGCCCGCCCGCTGCCAGTGCGTCGCGGATGAACGCACATGCATCTGGCAGGGCGAGCAACAGGTCCTCGCCGGCAGAAACGTCGCAGACGTCGATGTAGCGCTGCTGCACGCTGGGCGGCGCGCTCTGCGTCACCTCTGCGGGGCCAGCGACAGGATATGCGTCACCTCGAACTCCGCGAGCAGGAGCTCGGCCTGCGCGGGCTCGCCTCGGGAATCCGCTGATACAGAAGAAGAAGAAGAAACATTCCATTTCATTTCATTTGAGGGCGCACGACGGACCGCAGCTTACCTGCTGAGGAACAGCGCGTCCGGCATTATAACCGCGGTGTCGACGAGGCGGTTCAGGAAATTCGTGACGTCCTGCTTGTGTTTGCGTTTCCACGAGACGTACGCGAGGTGGGACGCGGGCGGCGCGTACCCGCATCGCTTGAACGTCTCGAGCTGCTTGAGGAACCCGTAGTTTGGCTGGACGCACGGTCGGCCTGGAGATGCATTGAAATTCAATTTGAATTGAAATCAAGGGCAAGAGATTTGGCGTACACTGTCGAATGGAAGAGATGGCGGCGGATGCGGATAGCGACATGGTTTTCATGACTGTCCCTGAGTGAGAATGCTATACAAAGCACCAGATCTAACTCACGATACGCCGCCACTGTGATGAACTGATGAGCATTCCCGTTCAAAGACAAGGGTCCGCGGTGGAAACACGTACTGACGGTGGCAGAACGGGAGACGCCCATGACGCAGTGTATCAGCACGCGTCCACCATGAGCAAGCGCCTCCTCGATGAAGTGGCACGCATTGGGCAGATGAATTAGCAAGTCCGCGTATTCGGAATCATCCACGGGTATACAGAGGTGGTTGGGCCCGTCGAGGGATAGTCCGGGCACACAGAAAGGACATGCGTTATCTGGAGGCTGGCTTTGATTTCCTCAGAGCGTGCAGCAGATATACTGTGTGGGTCCAAATTTTTAGCAAACCTGCCCAAAACGGACGCACGAACTTGGACAGATAAATCCGGCTTTGGAGGACCTCGTCCAGGCTGGGAGACACGGCGTCGCAGATCATGGTGGTAAGTAGTTGAGAAGAAAGGACGCTCTGCGTCTTCCTCGTAGCCGAAGTAGTTATAATGATCGTGGAAGCCCGAGGCTGAAAGGGACACTCCAAAATTATCTAATATGAGGTAATTCACCTTCAAATCGGATAGCTAATTATGGCCGGTGAAGGGGGAACGGTCACGACTCACGTGTACTGGCCCTCCAGGACGCGTCCATGCACACAAGACTGGACGAGACCCTTGATTCTCAAAAATTGACCACCACTAGGATTTCAGACACAAAATAAAGCCCCTCGCGCTCCAATTGTCGGGCCTCGTGGGTCCACGCTAGCGCTCTGCATCGTGGATCATGTCGATCATACGTACTCAGATCTCACCGGAATCACCGCACTCCCGTTTATTTCGCCGGCGACGTACGTACGTACGAGTGAGACGAACTTGGAAAAGCAGTGATTGCGAACAGTCCCGATATCCGAGGAACGAGCCAAATGCCCACTCATCTGACACAAGTCGATGGTCGAAAACTTTTCGTACCAGGTCGACGCAGCGCTGCATGGTCGAGCACACGACTCGGGAGGCAGAGACCACCGCAGGGCTTGTTGAATTTCTTGCATAAGTAAATGATTCAGGTTAAATTCGGAGTGGGGAGAGGCTCAGGGGACCAAGTCCTCCGTCGGACCACGTGTCCCGCACAAGCACCATTTGGCGCAGGTGGACATTCGGTGGAGTCGTGGCCTTCTCGCGTGATTTCGTATGCAGACCCATGGCCAGCGACACGTGTCGCCATGGCCCAGTGGACGCGATAAATCAATTGAAGTGAAGTTGTGAATGTAAGCAGGAGCATTCAATCTCAATGCGCAGAGCATATAGGCCCATCCAGTCTATTCCTCGACATGTAAGGCCGCATCCCAGAAAGCTTTTTCCAATCTGGTACACCGGTCCCAAACCGCGCGCCACTCCGCGAGGAGCGCAGGGCGACGGCCTTGTTCGTCGCCGCCTCATTCTCGATAGTCTCTATCCTCAAGGCAATCAATCTAACCACCAGGATTTCGAGAATAAGCGTGAGAGCGCTACGCACCGAGCCCCGCGCGCACGGCCGCTTGGTAGTCCGCACCCGCGTAGTCTTCGATCCACCTGCGGTACGGGTTGCCCTCCATCACAACCCAGCCTAAGCCTTCCCCCTGGCCAGCATGCGCATGCTGCTTGAGCCAGAGCCCGACCTCGCCGTACCCGAGCAGGCACGCGAGGAGCGCCATGAGCAGCTTCGTTGCGTCGCCTGCGCGCGGCGCGTCAGCTGAGTCCAGAAGCAATACACACTACGACGGGGACGGGACGCGAGTACGTACCCTGCATGCCCACGTCCATGAGATAGCACCCTACGCCGTCGTAGCGGCCGCCTCGGGCGCCCCTCGAGCGCCGCCGCATCGACGCCGAACTGGCCGCAGAAGCCGCGGTGCGTCTCGATCTCGCGGAGGATATGCGCCGATCGTCTGCGCCGCAGTGCCGATCCGCGCGAAAGGACGGCGACTTGGCGGCCAGGAGACTGGGCGGGTTGCTCAGCGCGAGTTATTTTCGAGGAGGTAAAGTGGTTACCTACCTATAGGCGCGCGCGTAGTACTTGAGGTAGTGGTAGTCTTGTCTGTCGTATGTATAAAAACAATCAAGTTACGGACCGGGGGCTGCAGTGTCGTTCAATGCCACCTACACGATGAAATGGACGAAGGCCGCCCGCGGAGCGTGCCCTCCCCGAGGCGCCTTACGAACTCATGCTCGACGTACTCCTTCCAAATGCCCGCACTCCCGTTATGAGCAGCCGCGTGAACGGGAACGGGTTCCCCGGCGTGCGTCTGCGCGGCCGTTATCAGCAACGGAAAAACCGAGCAGCAGAAGCGGCGAGACAGACGGACGGGGGGACGCTTAGCTGGGCCACGGAGTGGAGGTGGTCAGGGGCCCGTGCCCCGCGCCGATGTGGTGTGGTGGGCAGTCTCGATGCCGAGGTGCGTGTACGCCGTGGCCCTGAGCACCGCTTCAGAAACTGTTGTGCGCACAAGATTCAGGAAATGGGATGGGAGATAGCACGAGAGATCTAAATGCTCACGCTCGCTCCCGTCCGCAAGCGCACTCGCAATCGCCGCGCTAAGCGTACAGCCCGTCCCATGCGTCGAGGACGTGTCAATGCGGGGCCGCGCCAACACCGTAACGCAGCCATCGGCCTCGCGCAGCACGTCCACGACGAGCTCCCCCGGCTGCGGCCCGTTCACCGCGAGGATCCGCATGTTTGTCGGCGTACATCCCAGCCCGCACCACGCGGGCTCGGGTGCGCGCGCGCGAGGTCATCGAGGTCCGCAGGCGTCGCGGTGACGTGCCCGCCCTTGATCAGTACCGCCTGCGGGCCGAGGCGC
>QVIE01003213.1:0-16690 GCA_013387415.1 Panellus pusillus | reverse complement strand
AATTGGTTTTGGCTCCGACCTCCTTCTGCACCGGCACTGAACTGGCAAATTTCAGGGTGGCTTCTGTCTTCTCTTCACTCCCTATTTCTCCCGTCGTCTTGGTCTACAGCGGCAGCTTTTGGTCGGGTCAGAAATAGGAAACAACGAACCACTATCGACCCCATGATTGTGGCGGATCTCGCGAAATATGTGCTGTCGTCTTCCCCCTCCCCACATCTCTATCGGGAAACAGCATTGGTGGCCCACTGAAGGTGTAGTGCGGCAGTACTTTCGTCTTCGTCTAACACTTGGAGCCGCCTTTAGTCGGACCGCATCCTTTAAGCTCATCTGCCGATCCGACGAGTGGTGCGCAGTAGTGTTTTGTCTGCCAGATGAGGGTGTGGCTAGCCGGGATTTACTCTCACTCAGGTGCGCACTCGTCTTGTGCTTGCTTTCAGGTGTTCACTTGGTCCGAGTCTTTTGAAGGCTTGAAACGCGTCTTGTATGCACGACCACGCTGAATCTACTCCAAGTGTGTGGTTTACCGAATTGCTCTATCGCTGCTGGGTTCTTCTTGGATTCTTGCATGTCGACTCAATTTTGGTCGAAACAAATGCCGGAACTCGGGTCTTGCTGTCTCATGCACTTCTCTAGTTCTTGGGAGAATCACTCATCGTACCAAACGCCCGGAGAGACGTTCATTCTGGGGCTGCTGACTGTTGAAAACAATCCAGACTGGGATGTCGAAGCGCAGCCGCCAGGTCACGTGCACAGCCCAGGACGCATCAAGCGCAGACTAGGTCAGAAAGTCATCCAATACGCTTGCGATATACGAGATTTTTTTGCTTTGAAGTAGTCTTGAAGTAGACAACAGTGGTTCCTGATTTTTCCCGAGCAACATCCGTTCGGGAGAAGTGTGGTCTTCGTTATCTCGCGATTTGCCAGCGGGGACTGGGTCGTCGACTGGATCACCGTTCCAGCGAGAGCATTCGCCATTCTGTCGGCTACTGCTCCATCATTTGAATACTGTCGCACCTATTCGAGGCCAACAATGGCGATTTTTCCATCCTCCCGTTTCGTTGCCTGAATGGTTGCATCCGCACTTTTCGCTTGAGATCGGCGGTTTCCAGCTTTCCAACATTGTGAACGATTTCATGCCATATGCTTTTGAAGCGTGCCAGTCTGGCTTTCATGCATTGCTGTGACGAAGGAGGTACGAGCCACATTACACAAGCTACCTGTCTGACGGTCTGATTCGTATATAAAACACGAAACCCGTCGAAAGGTTATTTTCTTCTCCTCTTCAACCACCAACCAACTTGAAATCTTCTTAAAACTGCACTCTTCCATTCATGCACCTGTAGAACCCACATTCCCTTCCTTCACTCTGGTCCTCTCGGGGACGCAGTCTGGCCAAACAACAACGCGATACGTGTCTTATCCTTGGACATCGTATAGCTATCCCACTGGGCCTGACCCACAGCCCGCTCACGTATCCCCAGCGGTATAATATAAAATTGCTTACATGGTTCACTGTCGACTAATTGCACCGGCCTCAGCCTCTGTCTACCAATCTACTTCCCGTGATATCTTTCACTGGCACGATTTCTTCTTGACTGAACAGATCGCTCTAGCCCAGCCCGCTGCGCCCTGGTTCAATCGCGCACGCTCCACTCTGACTGCAATTCGTGTGGGATTTGGTTTTCTTGCACGTCGACCATTTTAAAGTGATGGCTCCTTTTTTCGCAGCGCTCGTTCGAGAGTGTCATAGCATACATCAAGGCTTGCATCAGAACCTAGGGAGCCGGATACATCTAGACCTGCAATAGTGAGTCGATCTTCGCGTCTGTCCATTCCAGTCTCACTGGCGACCTAGACGCCGCCATCATGCGCGAAAAAGTTTGAAGACACACAGTGGCAACACCCACGAAACCCAACATCCATTTCTACCCATCTAGTTTGCGATTAATGTAGCATATTTTCCTGTTCCATTGTATATTATTGTTCTCTGTTCATTCAGGCGCGATTCTCGAAGATGTTTCTTGAACCATCATGTCATGATGATCTACTTAGTAGTAGTACTTACTTGCGCGATTCTTTGCCACGTGACGCGTGACGCCCATTGTCCAACTGCACATGCACATTGCAAGTCCTTTGACGTTTGCTTTGTCGACTCTCAGATCTCAGCCGCTTTGACTGTCTCGTTTTTCACCAGGGCCCTTTGACATGACAATTCGCCAAATTTCTGGTTCTCCTGGATGCCGTGGTTCCGAAGACTGGCAAAGACATCGGACACTATCGGACATCACCATGAGGCTTTCTTTCCAGCTCCGCAATTCTGGTCCGAAGAGGCTCTACGTGATAAACAACGAGGGTTCGCCTCGCGGCTAGCACGACGTGCTATTATGAAGGGGTAACTGTCCCACGACTATTAACGCTGCGATTTCCAATCATTTTGTGCTTCTCCAATCCAATGTTCAAAAGGCGGGCTTTGACTGAGACAGAAGAGCCAAAGCGTCAGCTCCCTAGCTCTTCCTTCACCCCTCCCGCTTTGCAGCTAAGACTGACGAGTCGAAATGTCTATCGACCACAGCGCAACTCGCCGCTCTCGGAGACTATCTAAGAAAGAAATTATCAACTACGGTTCGCCGCTTATAACGACTATTTTTGACACCTTACAGAGATAATACGCAGACGATGATGGATGGGAGAATTGCGACCTGTTGTACCCTGAACCAGAGTCCATCTCGCCAGCCCAGCCTCCTGCGCCGTCGTCGTCGTCGTCGTCGTCTCCGCATGTCATCCCGACTCTCGCCTCACGGCGCAAGTCCCATGCTCGCCGTCGTCCATCAGGCCACATTCCTCGTCCGCCTAACCCCTTCATCTGCTACAGAACCGACTACTGTATCCGGAACAAGCAGCTCGAATCGGGGGGCATTCGCAACCACCGGCTGATTAGCAAACTCGCCGGCCAGGCTTGGAATGTGCTCGACCCCGCGGCCCGTCAGAAGTACGTGGAGATTGCCGAGGAGAAGAAGAGGCAACACGCCATCCGTACCCCGACTACGAGTACGCACCTAAGCCTCGTTCTAATAAGGGTAAGAGGAGGAGGGCGGTCGACGATGGCTGTGACTATGAGCTGGGACCTCGAAGCGGCACAAGGGTCAGAGTGACGTCCAGCCTTTATCGCTAGGAGCGTGCCTGGATCCTTCGAGTTCAGACTGCACGGTCAGCGAGTATACCCCTCTCCGACCTGGCAACCCGTCCTCCTTCCGAGCTCGTCTCCGCCGAGCCCGCACGTCCAGCATTCGCTCGTTCCCGAGCTCTCTCTACGATTTCCTTTGACGCGTCCACCCCCTTGGTGTCCCTGTCCTCTGATGGGGACGAGGAGTACGACTTTGTAGCGACTGCGGACATCCCACCTCTTGATCTCTACGCGAATTCTCCCAGCGAGGCGCGTTTCTCTTACCTCCTTGGTGTACCCTAAGCTGATCTCTTCGATAGAAGAAAGAGTTGACTCCCGACCGTGCTGTCATGCCTCCCTCGTCGCTGGAAGCCTTTGGCACCCAGTTTTTCAAAGCCAGCACCTCTCAGCAGACTCGTGAGCAGTGTGTGTGGTACAACGCCGCGGGGGAACTGCTGATCGACACTACAACCGACTCGTCTCTGCAAGACGATTCCGAGCTCAAGCCCATGAATATCGACGTACAGTTCACCAACCCGTTCCAGTTGTCGATGGAGGATTTGTTTCATATTGATCGGCTCTAGACTTACTTCTGCTTGTATATACCTCAAGAAACTGTATTTGATAACCAGTCTCGTGTATTTATATGATTTTTCAACGCTTTGTCCTCGCTCGCTTGCTAGCAGGCTCTGATGTATCGGATTGCCCAATATTTATCCGGTCTGAACTCTGCTCGCCCTTCAACCAAGCAGTGCACTCGTCGACCGTTGCATTGGGGTTCGCTAGCTGCCACTCCATGACTCGGGCGAGGACATGGCCTGTCCAGGCGCCTGGCTTGGCGGCCCCTAGTATTTGACAGACTTGAGCGCCCTAGATGCAAAAATCATTGTCTGACGGCGAAAACTGACATATATCATCGGACGAACATTCAATAAGTACTTCTCCTCCCCGACATTCGTGAGTCCGAGCTCCTCAACACGGCTGAAAAAGGTATTGTACAGCTCCACCAATCGCGTCGCTTCGGTGGCTGGAGGAAGTGAGTTACATGCCACAACCCTCTCAATACATTTACCGTCAAGTTGATCCGTCGTGAGATCATAAAGCAGGTTCAGTTCGCGGACGAGAGAAAAGAGCACCGACAGCCGCCACTGTACACCAGAACTAGGACAATGCAACGCCTTATTTCGCAGCAGAAGGCCTATTCACAGGTTTCTGGCTAAGTTTGTATTCCACGACGCAGAAACAACACACCAATTGCCACGCGCTGCGAAGGGGTTTGGAACTTTGGCTGCTGCAAATCTGGGTTTTGAAGCAGCTGAGCTGCAGTGAAAAGCAGAGGGATGCCGTCGACAAAATGGTATTGCGTTCCGAGCTTGAGGGACTCGCGAATGGCGCACTCGACGGCAGATTGCGATTTCTTTTTCTTGTCCAGGTAGGTTACACCCATATAAGGAAGCAGTGCCGAGGCAAGATAAAGTCTTGCCGTCGCTGTCGGATCCTCCTTGACCGCGGATATCAGAGTGGGATGCACAGGTATGATGCCCACTAGATTGGAGTCGAGAATACTTTTCAATATGCGACCTGCCTTGACCGACGTAATACTGGAAGCAAGAGGGGTGGATAAGGATGCCGTGGCTTCTGCAGGTATCACTTTAAAAATCGAGTCGTAAAGAGACAGGTGATCAATAAGTTGAACGCCGCGGACAGGGTCGGGTCCTAGCGCAAGGTGAATTGGCTTCAGCCATTAATCGGATTTGCGTGCCTTTCATTATCTTGGTTATTTCTTCGCCGACGCGTTCTCGTGCAACTTTGGTGACTAGAGCATGCTGGTATCATTCATTTAGCCAATGCTTTTTGTCCGAAAGGCACGGTATACTTGGATCTCGGGATCCTGTACAGCCTGAGCTAGTTCAGGAACAATCTCAACCCGAACCTGCTGGCAAAACGCAAGCTTCGGAGAATACGCAAGGGATCGTCAAAAAATGTTTCTCTTGGTGGGAGCGGCGTCCTTATCGTTCCGCTTTTCAGATCTTCGATTCCCTGGGACCGAAGTGAAACCTTGGTCAGCGAATACGAGAGATGACTACCTTTTCCGTGCAGTCTTCTACCTCACGCGTATGGACGTTGTAAAATAGTGCATTGATAGTGATGTCTCTCCGCAGCGCATCTTGCAGGGGCGTTCCGAAAGCCTGAACGAGTCTGAGCCGACGCACTCAAGCGACAGAGAACGAGTCTTCGCACCACCGCGGTTGGGATACGGCTGTTGTTCGCGTACTCCTCGCTGCGCAGATTGACCAAATCCAACTCAAGACCGAAGATGGGTATCCTCGCTGTTTGAAGATGCTTCGATTGCTCAGGATTGGGATTAAAAATAGCGATGGGCCCCGTCTTCACGTTCTTGCGTTTGGCAAAAGCGTCGAGGTGACCCGCAAAGTCAGCCCCCATCATGTCCGTTAAAGCAATGTCGATATCATTGCTTTGCATACCCAACAACTGTCAGACTTATGGATAAGCTCATAAGAGAGGTCACCAGCCGTAAGTCTTTGTACCTTGTCTCGGACCCAACCACCAGCGATGCGGCATGATGTATTAAGACCCTTGGTTTCTCGCAAATCGTTACAACATTCGTCGAGCAAGACGCAGAGGTCATTCTCAAGATCTGTGAGCTCGATCTTCAAATCACCTGAAATCCGACGACTGCTGCTTGGCAGAAGGGCCATCCCACGATATCTTGGTGGTCGAAGAGAAAAAAGTGCGCGACGGAGCCAAAGGGGCATCAACCAAACATCGTCAGCGTCCCGGACTAGTCATCTTCGACCTTCACCACAAACACGACATCTGACTGTCCGCAAATTGTTCTTCTGCTTCTCAGCCTTGAAACCATTTTCGTTTGTTCAATTGATATGAAAACACGGAAATTTAACACCAATGCGTGGAACGGTCAAATCAAATGTTGTAATTAACGTGCTGGAGCCCAGGAGATCAACGGCAGTAGTACACGAACTCAACTCCAGGAGCTCTGGCAGTCCGAAGATCTGTGCTCCGTTGCCGGGATCAGTGATTGTGAGGGTGCGCTACAACAGACGACATACCGGAGAAGATCGCCCCCCACCCTTTAGAGATAACGTCGGTGGATTGGTGGGTATAGCAGTTCCACTCTTTACGACCCAACCAGTGGCGTGGAAGACCGCCATCGAATATTCTTCGACTACGCAAGATTATAATCTTGGAACTAGAAGCGACGTACCGAAGACGACCGCCACGTCGCTGTACTATGGAGAACGACATTGGTGATTTGTTGGGCACAGCGTCACCACCCTTCAGAATCGGACCAGCGGTGTGGAAGACCAATATCAAGTCGTGTGGCCAGACACCATGTGAAGAAGGTCAGAGAACATGAACAACGAAAACGGGAAAGATACGCGCTGGCGAATGTCTGGCTGTTCTGCAAGAACGAAGGGCTCAGCACGCCGGGTCGAAGCAGAGTCGTTCGAACCCCGACCTTGAATCAATCCGCGCCCTTTTACGATCTGTGCGGAGAGGAGAAAAGGTTAGTATGTTTGAGAAGGAAGCCTGTGGAAGATCAGTGCGACGGAACGGGGCCAAGCGGACGTATCTCGCGACCTCGTCGATTTTGGGGATTCTGTGATCCCGATTTTGAGGAATGTAGTCCAGCGGCAAGGCGATGCAACGTAAGACGCCGATTTCTTGCTTTTTCAGGCACTGTGGAAGGGAATCAAGGAGCATGCGGGGTAGGGGCATGAAGAAGACGAGCTGGAGGGAGGCTTGCGGTTAGAACGCATCTATACAGACGCGTCGAGTTGGCCCTGCTGTCGCATTGCCCCTATTGTTTTGATTGAGAGGTGAAAAACTCCTCTTGAACGGCATTTATTTATTGGTTCGCGCAGCTGTCGGACGGGCACAGCCACTGATACCATAGCATGATCCTCAGCCTCTCTTTTATCACCGACCCGCCAGCCTCGACTCTCCGTGCTTTCAAGTTGCGGGCCCTCACTGATGATAACCTTGTGCGGGCGCCGGAGGAGATGAAGTCTCATCCGTCGCCGGCCCACTCCCGGGCCTTCAAGTTGCTCATCGTCTTCAGCACTATACCCAGCTTTACCTACTTTATCTACATCACTACGTACCGCACAGAGTGGAGACGAGACAACATGAAATCGTAGAATTAACTAGCTTTACAAATACACAGCGAATAGTACTATATTTCCCATCGGGTCTGGAAAGTCCCTGTGAAGCTGGAATTCATTTCTTGTGCTTTCCTCACTTGCTTTTCAACCCCGGACTTTTACGGCCTTTATTCTTATACTAGTCCTCTACCCCAAAATAAAACATCCAAGAGATACCGTGAGAGGAGGTGAGCGTGCGTGCTGGCCGAGACATCAAGGTCAGTGATCTCGAGTGATCTTGAGCTAAAGGCACTTCTTCTGAGCTTTTTGTTGCTCCTGCAGGCCCCAAAAAATTTGAGGGATGATTTATTGTATGTCAAATTGTGTCCGCACTCCCCGTTTGTTTTTCCGGGTAGGTGTTGGTGAGCAATAGAGGGAGATCGCATTTCAAGCGGAGATTGAAAATGCCCAGCTGATCTGCTATCTTTTCCCTTGCGTGCCAACATCTGCCCGGTAAAACAAGCGGGAAGCGCGGACACGTTTCTACATACAATAAATCATCCCTCAATTTTTTTTGGGCCTGCGGGAGCAAGAGAAAGCCCAGAGCAAGAGCACTTAGCTCGAGATCACTGACCTTGATGTCTCGGCCAGCATGCCCGCTCACTTCCTCTCGCAGAATCTCTTAGATTTTTTATTTAGAGACAGAGGACTAGTATAGGAATGAAGGCCGTAGAAGTCCGGGGTCAGAAAGCTAATGAGGAAAGCACGAAAAATGGATTCCAGCCCCAGAGGGACTTTCCAGACCTGATGGGAGATATAGTACAGCTAGATCTAATCATGGACTTCGAGTAACGGGTCAACGTCCGACTCTTCATCATGACTTTCCTCCGCGCGCAACCCCGAGTCGCCACCCGGGATATCTGATGCAAAATTTCTAGCGCCGGTGGCTTCCGTAGCATGGCCGTCGATTCCATGTTCCCCGGATTTTGACACAAAAGCTTCGCTCAGAGAACTGACAGTGGTTACCGCCATATCGAGCACGGTTTCGACTCTCTTCCGCAGAGCGTCATTCGAACTGACGACCGTCTATCCAGATGTTTGATAATTAATCAGAAGAGATACAGCGAGTACTCACCAATGAAACCAAGTTAATCCGTGCGGTAGCTTCATCCAGCCTCACCAAGAGCGACGGCTCATGTTCGTCTTCCCCTTGTTCCGGTTCGTCTTGAGCTTCTTCGTCCGGCATATGCAGCTCCACTTCAGGACCAAAGTGTGCCTCGAAAAACCACGCCAGCCGCTTGATCCTTGCAACATTGTCCGGACGATCCGCATGAGGATGTGCATGCGCGTCGCCCTTCGCGTGCGTGTGAGGCTTTGATGTGACTTTCCAGAATATTGAGTCGAGAAACTTTTCAGAGACCTTCACTCACGTTTGACGGAGGCAGGACTCTTGTCGATACCGGTGATGAGAGCCAAGGTCGAGTCTGCAAGCATATCGTTGCTGGCACTAGAGTCCCACTCCAAAGTCAGCTCGTGCTCTGCAGTCTGCTTGACATCGACGGCACCCAGGACCTGGCGAAACAATGTCAATGAAGCCAACAGCTCCAAGTTTAGATATACGCACCCGCATAGTCGGCACTCCTTCCTTGTCTAGTCCCTCTTCAACACTCCCGAACATACCTTCGAGGTGCCATTTGACCAACGACCACCCGACGCCAAGAACAATTTTTTGTCGTTGCGTCAAAATACATGTTGACAACCCAGCGAAATCTTTCAAGTCACGGGGATGCAAAAGGGTGTATGAAAAGTCTTTGGAAACCAACAGCCCGCTCAGCACGTCGTTGGCCCGTGGTTGTCGGTCTGCCAGCGTTCCAATGGCCTATACGCATATGATCAGCAAAGCACTCAACGATCTGTGGTGCCAGGAACGAATCTTACCTTGGCTACCCGCTCGCCTCGGAAGGACAGGTTCAGGGTCTCAAGATTCCTTGGCGTATGTATTTTACGTCTTCGTCACGTTCCTTATAACGCGACGTCATGGCCGCTCTTAAACGTGCCATAGCGGTCTGCTCGCCGTGAACCAGGACCTACGAAAAAAAGAACACAAGATGAGCTCTCCTTCCCGAAAGCGGACATACTTGTGCTTACAACATGCTGGGCTTTGACCGCCTCGATGTATTCCGAGTTTTGAGCATAATCAACGTGAGCGCTGAAGGAAATTTCCGCCACAGTAATTTTCCGCGGAATCATCCCGCCTTTCATGGACTCGAACTCTTCAGGCTCATTTATGATGTCCTAAAGGAAGAAAATAAGCTTGAAGAACTGACTGGAATGTCGGAGAAAAAGTGGGAGGAACCGCGTGGTCACAAAAAATCCGATCTCATTTTGTGTTGTATATACATGGAAGTAGCGATATCGAGAAGCAAACCGTTCGGCACTCACCCTGGCAGGCGTCCCTTCTATGCTGTAGCCGGTTATAATCAGGCCATTCCGCGAGTCCGGGCACCAGAGCTCAAAAAGTTCACGGCTCGGACCACTTTGCATGAAACCGGGCTCGCGAGAACAACACACGGGGTCCCTCCGCTATCTTCTTTTCCCATCCACGAGGTTGAGGCAGATTTGAAATGTATCTTGGAGAGCATTAGCACAGTTCCCCGATAAGAAACTGATCTCACTTGAAGACGAAGGGATTATCGCGTTTTGCAAAACGTGTTCTTATGTTCGAGTTCATAGTGTGAATATATGTCTGGTATACAGCCATAGATTTACGGGCCAGACCAGAAGCGTAGTAGATCGGCACATTGTGAAGGTCTGGATGCTTCTTCCAGTACTCGTCAAGAATCAAAAGCAGCTCTTGTGCGCGACCCAGAGCAAAGGTAGGCAGTAAGACATGTCCTCCGCGACGGATGATAGCATGGACGAGAGTCGTGAAACGAAGCTCTTTTTCAGCCTGCCTTCCAGGTTGTGCACACCGAATGTGCTTTCAACAATCAGAACGTCTGGACGTATAGGAGGAAGCTCTGCCTTGACCAGATGTCGATCCTCTTCTCGCGAATAGTCTCCAGTGTAGAGGATTTTGATGCCGGCAATGTCGATGAGGAACATGCAAGCACCCAGGACGTGACCAGCGTGATACGGCGTGAAAGAGATACCAGGGCAGGGGGTTATAAGTTGGTGACGGATACAGGGATGATAGACGCAAGGGAGAGCGCCATGTCCATCGGTGAGAAGAGCGCATCGGAAGAGGAGGAACTAGAAAGCATTTAGCAGCACGAACGCAACTAAGGCGAACACCAAACCCGTCCGGACGAAATCCTGCATCATGAATTTGTGCAAAGCTTTTGTTGGATGCGTCATATAGACTTTCCCTTGCACTCAGAGTCAGCGAGTGCGCCAAACGCATTTGCATCGGTCCACACACCTTTCCGTCGCGGAAATTTGTCTACCATGCGTCAACAACGAGTGAAAGACGAGAAAATGGATATGCTCACTTTTTCAGTGATATACGTGAGCGCAGCAGCATGGTCAAGATGGAAGTGAGTGACCAAGATGGCATCCACAGTGCTCCAATCCAACTCGTCAATGAAAGGCAGCGAGGCCATGCCGCTGTGCGCTGGGTGCACGCCAGTATCGCAGACGATGGTCTTGCCCCGATACTGCAGAACACAACACGATCTGCCCACTTCTTGGCCTGCACCGAGAAGGGTGATACTCAGCGTTGGTGCATCAGACATTCTGCTCCAGAGCCGAAAGGGAGCCGCACGCGAAGGCTGGAACAGAGCAGAGTCAGTGGCACTGCCACGTACTTGACTTTTTTATTTAGGCGATCTTACAAGCGATCGCGTTCCAGTAGGTGGAGAGAGAGGACGGTAGCAATTCATTGCAGCATCTACTATTACATTGGATTGTAGTATGATATAGTTGTACTTGTTCCCCGACCCGTGTATACAAAACGCCGCCCCCCTCGCCCACCCGTCAGGCGTTAACAAACAGAATATCGATAGCTAAAAACATAAAGAGCAATCAAGCAAGAAGAGGGCATCCTCACACATGGACGTTCGCAAACACCTCGAGCGTCTCGAGCACCTTCCCTGCGTCCAGCTTCCACTTTGCGTCCGTCGCCTTGCCGCTCGTCGCAACCGTTTCGGCCGTGTCGAACTCGTTCAACCGCCGCAAGAGCTTTTCGTCGCCGCTGACCGCGAGAATGAGATCGAGGTCTCCGTTCGCGGTGCTGTCGTCGTTGACATCCGGAGACATCCATCCCCCTCTTGTCAGCATGTTTTGCGCGGGTCCACCGGGATGAAGGATGGCGCCAACCGCAGTGGAGCGCGACACATTGTTGGGCAGTACGAGGAAGCTGTTGTCCCCGGGGATGATGCGAAGGCCGTAGCGCTCTCCCAGACTGGTAAAAGCGATCTCAGGCTACGTCTTCGGATAGGCAGATAAAAATGAGACGAACCTGTCAAAGATATGATTCTGCGCTTCGGCCGCCTGCCGCAGTGCCCATTGACGATCTCCACAATCCTCCAGGGTTTCGCCGGTCCAGAAACGCCATACGACAGAAGCTCCACGTTCTTCGACGAACGAGCCCGGCGTACGTTCCGTGAACTGAGTTCCAGATGAGTAGGTGCCAAGGAAGAAATTTTCACCAACGCACATAGTTCAGAATTTCTACGCACGAGCTCTTCCACGTCAAATTGAACGAAGAGACCATGTTGATCCACCCGCCGGGCAGCGACGCTGCCGTGTTCACCGGCCCCAGCTCCGACACCGAACGGCGCAGGAGAGAGCCCATCGAAGACGAACGACGCTGCGTCTTCGGGCGGATAAAGCATCCGTTCTCGGCAACGAGTCCAATCCGCGGCACCTCCTTGGCGATTCGCTCAATGACCCCTGCAATGGGAAGACCGCTGAGGAGCCAGACGTCGTTGCGGGGATCGGCCGCAAAGTGACGCAGCAGCTCGAGCGCGCGCTCAAGCTTGGGATCGTCGCTATCTGCTACGAAAGCAGTCTTCGGACGCATCCAAAGGGTGCCCTCAAAGTCCATGAGAAGAAGGCGCTTGGAGGAATGCTTGTACCGAGGTAGCACACGACTCATGTCGAGCGTCGGAGCGCACTCGTGCGATGATTGCAGATGTTGCTCGGTGTGCGAGCGCACACAGCGGGACAGGAAGGTCGTCACAAAGGCCTGTCCAGTCTGCGTCGTTACATGACTGTGCATATCCTATACAACGTTCAAACTCGACTTTAGAACGAGAAAACGAAAAAGATTCACCATCCAACGCGAATAGGCCTCGTCATCGCTCATCGTCAACGCCTGATTGATGGCAGCCGCCGTCCCGCGCGTGTCCCACGGGTTGATGGCAATGCACGAGCGGAAGCCGCTGTAGCTGTACGACCCGGCGAACTCGCTCAAAATCAGCGGCCGATGTCTTCCCTCTTGACATTCAACAAACTCATGCGTCCGCAGAGCCATGCCCTCGCGTAAACTCGTCACCAAAAAGGCATCTGCGACCGTCAGCAAGGCCAGATACTGACTGAAGGTCAGATCCTGAGTCGGCAGGAACACGACAGGCTGGTAAGTCAGCGTCGAGAAGCGGGAGTTGATGTGCGTGACGATGTCCGCGATATTCCCAGCGAGATCAGAGGCGGTGGTCTGCAGCGCGACCTGGATGAGGACGATCTTTTGCTGCCACTCAGGGAACTTTTCGAGGAATGCCTGGAACGCGAGCAACTTCTGGCGCACGCCCTGGATCTCGTCGAGCTTGTCGCGCCCAACGACGATCTTCATCCCGGCGTAGCGCTGCTTGAGAACTTGAACCCATTCGCGGACGTCCGGTTCGCGTCTAGAGACCGTCAAAAAAACAACTCGGGACTGTGAACAATGAGACCCACTTTTTCTCCTCCAACTGCTGAACATCAATCCCCATGGGAAACACGCCGACGTCGACGAAGCGGATCCGTCGACCTTCGCCTTCACCCTCGCTGACTTGGATCCCACGGGGCAGAGCCTCGTACGCCATGATCCGGCTGACAGTCTGGCGGAAGTGGCGCGCATAGTTAGCGGTCTGGAACCCGATCAAATTGGCAGCAAGCAAGCCGCTGAGAAGGGGCCGCCGAACGGAGAGGCAGCGGAAGATCTCCGACGAGGGGAACGCGACGTGCATGAAGAACCCGATCGGCGCGTGTGCGGGTATGTTGGGGGACGCACGCAGCATTGCAGGGAGCAGCATAAGATGGTAGTCGTTTACCCAGACTATAACAGAATCAAGAGAAAACGAAGTAAAAGAATAAACGAGTCTTACTGATGTCCCCGTCCTGGTAGTTTGCACTGATCGCGTCCGCAAACCGCTGATTAACGGCGACATACTGCTTGAAGGACGCGCTCTCGTAGAACATTTTAGTTTTCGGCGCGTCCGGAACGGCGTAGTGGAGCGACGGCCAGAGAACCTGATGACAGAACTCGTCATAGCAGCTCTCAAATTCGGCGTCCGGGACCCAGACAGGCAGACACGCGTGCTCGACCAGCATGCGCCTGTCGACGGCGCGTCGCAGCGGCTCGGTGAACGAGTCGGTGGGCGTGCCGACGGTGCCCACCCACAGCTTCTTCTTGAGCTTATCCCCCATGCTGACGATGGCATTTTTCAAACCCCCGTTGCAGTGCGCGTTGTGCTCGATATGCCATTCGTCGCGGACGCCGCGGGGGGACTCAGGCCGGCGGGACGATGAGCGGGAGGCGGAACTCTTCCGCTGCACACGGGAGCGGTGATCAGAGGCGTGCTTCCGCATTACAGGAGGCTTGGAAAAGGGATTGACACTCTCGTGATGCGGGGTGACCACGGGGCTCGGGCGGCGGGACTTGGCATTGAGCAGGTCGTCGACGATACTCGGGCGTGCAGTCGGCAGCCCGAGTCGTGCCGCCGAGCGCGCGGGGATCTTTGCAGCAGAGTCTACGTGCTGGAGAACATCGCGGACGCTGAACGGCGGCTGCTTGAGTTCCGGTGTGGCGATGGGTGATTCGCCGCCGACCACGACGGTCGTGGGCAGGAACAGAGAACAGATAACGATCCTGTGGTTGCGGAAGGAGCTCATGGTGGTGGGACGGATGGCCCGCAATACATACTGTCGTCACGATGAACTCACTAAGTACTCCGTGATTGAAACCTATATCAGAAAAATTTCCCTATATCTTCCGAGATGGCTCTCAATTAGGCACGAACGTTGCCTAGCTGAAAGATTTCGAACCCACTCGGGGGCCCGCAATTTCCCCGCATCACACATGGTTAGAGTAGAATAAATATCATTGGGTGCATTAATACAAGAGAGAGAGAGATAATGAGCGATAAGTATTACGAGTAGTGATTGAGTCTAGGCATCGACTTCAGACCAGTCGCTAGCCACATCCTCGTCCGACGAGGTCGGCGCCGGCTTCTTCTGTGTCTGCGCGTCGGACTCGGAGGCTGCGGGAGAAGGAACGTATCCACGTCAGAGGGAACGGGAGAAGATGGGCGAATAGTGTCGACGGACTCGGCCGCAACGTCGACAATGGCAGGCAGGTACGAGGCGGGAGCCGGTGTCGACTCGGGGAGAGCTGGTGTTGATTCCGCAGTGTGTTCCTGCTCAACGGTCTGGGGACATCGGCGTCGGCGGGAACAGTGGCCTCCTCCGCTGATTCAGCGGCTACGGCTTCCTGTTCGACATTATCAACCACGACTGGGGCCTCCTTGTCGGCAGAAGGCTCAGGCTCAGATTCGGGTACAGCGTCGACCACAACAGGCGCAGGCGACTCCGTCCGCTCCGACTTGCCCGCCCACTTGCGCCAGCGCGACTCGATCACCTGCTCCATCTCCTCCAGCGCGCCCTCGACGCGCCCGACGGCCTCCTTGCGCAGATGCCGCAAAGCCTCGTCACCGAAGCTCTCCACGGCATCCAAACGCGCCAACAGTGCGCTCAGCGCCCCGTGCTGGACCCGGACGCTGTGATTCCGGGCATTATACGAGAGCCGAGAAATCGCCGACGAGGGCTCCGGGCCGTCCCGGGCCGGTGATGCCGCACGGGACGTGGAAAAATCGAGTTCTTCCGGGAATGCAAAGTCGGCGGCGAGCGTGTTGAAGGAGGCGTCGATAGCGTGGACTTCAGCCGTGGAGGACGCGACGTCGGCGACGGGGGCGGGGGCGGGGGCCTTGCCTTTCTCGGATGTGGGGGAGGCGGGTGCGGCGGACTCGGCCAACGACAGACGGATAGCTTCCGCGAGATCGCGGTCCTCCGTGGACCGTTCGGCGCGTGAGCGTGCTTCGAGTTCTTCCTTGAGTGACGAACCACTGGTGCTAACGGTCGGGCGGACTGGGAAGAAGAAGCCTGATAACAATTGTTAGACCCCAAAGGATGCAAAGGATAGATGAAGATAGAGCGGACCTCAGGCACCTTGGAAGCTTGACCGTGAGGTTGTGTCCCGAAGAACATGTTCAAAAGCTGTGAGTAGTCACCCTGGGCCTGGGCGCCACCAAGGAACTGATTGAGTACGTCGAAAGGCTGGGGCTGGGCCGCGGGCTTGGAAGCGGGGGTTGGCTGGGAAGGCGCAGGCGCGGCCTCTTTCTTTTCGGCAGGCTGCGCCTGGGAGGGTCCAGCAGTGGAGGTAGACGCAACGGAAGTCGATGGCTGGGCTTGCTTGAACTCAACACCGGCAGCACCGAGAACATGGCTGAGGAGCTGTTCCAAGGTCACGGTCTGTGGGGTAGCCTCTGCGGAGGCGGGTTTCTCTTCAGGCTTAGGTTGCGCAGCTGGGGCCTGCTCGCCGAAAAGTTTGCCAAAGAGTTGATCGAGAGTGACTGTCTCGGGAGCGGTGGTAGATGGAGCAGGAGAAGGAGCAGGAGCAGCCGAAGCTTTGGGTTTCTGTACGTGCACCCGACCACCAAAGATCTGGTCCACAAGGTGCTGAAACATTGAGAGCCGCCTGATCGGCTTCTGTGGTGCGACGGTGGCACGGGCTGGGGCCTGCGAGTGGGCGCAGCGACCACCTGCACTTGCGTAGGGGAGAGACGTTGCTGGTGATGGCACTGAGGACAAATTTTATCACGACGGGGTATTTCACGAATGGTGACGCGGGTACGTACATGGGGCTTGCGATGGCGCTCCTCCTCTTCGAAAAGAGCGAAGCGAACTGTGGGTTGGCAGCGACACGCTCAGTCAAAGCCTCGAGCCGAGCCCGCTGCGCAGCCAGGGCGCGCAGCACGCTCGTTGTCGCGGGCGATCTGGGCCTTACGCGCTTCTGTGTATGCGAAGCTGCTCCAGCTCCAGCTCCCGGGCCTCGCGCTCCTCCTCGCGGCGCTTGCGGAGTGCCTCGAGCTCACCGCCGCCTGCTGCTGCTCGTGCGCGATGCGGGCACGCTCCTCTGCCGCGA
>QVIE01003219.1:0-25065 GCA_013387415.1 Panellus pusillus | reverse complement strand
TGCCAATCGACTCAACACTGGCCATCCCATACGTCTTCGCCAATTCCCTCGCCGTCGATCAAGAAACGAAGGTATTTGTTCTCACGTATTTCACGCGGAGTGTCTGCTTCCATCGGAATCCGCGAAGAGCCGGCGACCGGGGATGCGGGCAGCGCGAGTTGATTGGGGGGATAAACATCGTCAATTTCGATGTAGCGAGGGTTGGAACGCGGCGCTTCCAGCTGGGCCCTCGTATATGGTGCGCTGTGACGCCGATGAGGTTTGGCTGCAAACAGTTCTGCGTAAAAAGATGCATAATAGTAAGATAAAAATGACATACCGGCAGGCCGCCGGCGCAACAAGAATGTCCCGCTGAGTTGGCAAGTCCCCTGCGGGAACACAGAGATGTGCTCGCCGAGGTACCCAACAAAATGGGGTGCGAGATCTTCCGGAGGGAAATGATGCAGCGTGAAATCTACGACAAGAGCATCCGTCTCCGGAGCAACTCCATTCTCTGGATAATGGCTCATAAGTTGCATATGGCATATCCAGGCAGTGGATCTTACGGAGGAGTGGGAGACCATTGTATTCCGAGGTCAGCTGCGAGGACGAGTAGACCTGAGTCAAATTAACTGGAGAAACATAAGCGTAGAATCTGCAGGGAAGACACGAGAGACGTACTTCGAAAGCGGCAGCGAGAACTGTCAAAGTGGCAAAAAGCAAAGACATCGCCGGAGAGGTTGGAGACAACAATTTTGCAGGAGGTGGGGTGGAGATGGTCGGACTGGAATGCACACCAACACTCCAGGAAAAGGCCCCGAGAGCGAAGGTAGTGCTTGAAACCAGTCGGTACAATTTTGACGCCGCCGTGCGTGGGCCTTGGTGATAAATGAGTCTATGAGAACAGTGCCAGGAGAAGACACCGGACTGACCATGACACAGTAACCGCTCTTTCCACAAGACGGCTGTACACCACAAGTTCAGCAGAGGTGCGTTGGTGGAGAAGAAGTGCGGGCTGGTGTCCATGACTAGTTCGGAGTCGAACGGTGGGTGAGCCTTGTCATCTAACAAGGCCTTTTATACAGTCCCGGGGCTCATTTCATCTCGGCGCCGCTGTATACGCTCGCTGTGCCCCTTGCTGTGAAACTCAACGTACTCGGAGGGATGAATCGCGCAAAAAATGTACCAAATAGCACATAATGTCAGAATTTCAATGTGCCGCTGCTGTACCGAGTCGGTACCATTGTCATCCATGTCAGTCGGTACCTGGGTGCCTTCGGGAGAGTGTATTTGAGCTTGAGAGACAAGAAAATGAATTGAATCCGCACCGATTTCAGCCTCCCGTGCAATGCAAACCCAGTAAGGGAATTGTACTTCGCTGCAATGCGAGTAAGAATAAAGGAAACGAGCGAGAATCTGAATGACTACTCACCCCGAGAATGCCTCTGTCTGAAGCCCAGCACGTTGCTGTAGCGGAAGCGCAGTCAGTGCTTGCGAATGTTGGCTTGACAATACCGAATTTGGCCGCACTTCTTGATGGTGATTCCCTTCCACGCTCAACCGCCTGCGCTGCTGTTCTGGGATCTCTCTACCAGCCACCTCCTGCTCGTGCTTTTACACATGAAGAAAATTATCTGGGTCTTGACCGCATAAACCGAGAGACCTATGTTACAGCTCTCGCCGACCATCCTCTGGGCTCAATCATCGAATATCCAGAAACCGGGAGTGTTACCGGACTTGGGATTGCGCATCGCTTTCCTGTCGATCCCGCCAATTTTTCACGTCCTGAAGCCAGCTTCCAGTATTCACTTGGTGATTCTCATGGCGGAAAGCGGCAGGCATATTGCGGCCTTCTGCTCAATGGGCGCGACGGAACTCCGGTATCCTGCTTTCTCAAGAAAACATCATGTACGTTCTTTTCTTCGAAAGAAGGCGTGATTCTTCTGATCTAATCTTAACCCCCAGGCAAAGGGCTCAAATATTGCTCTGCCCGATCCCTTGATCCTCTCCCGCTACCTGCACTGGAATTAGATTCACTCGCGCAGGCTAAGAGAGAGGTCTTTTTCAAAACACTGGGATTCTACTGCACACTCGTCGAGAAGGGCTGTGCATTTGATATCCGGACAGATGGGGAAGATATAGATGCTACTGGACTCACTGACGACGACCCGGATTCCGATGCTGAGTGCGACGGTGTTCCTGACGACTCTGATGTCTCTACTGCCCGCATCAAAGACCCTCGAGCTCGACCGTCGTCTCAGACCTGTTGCAAGGGTAAACTTCAAATGCGGCACGATGAATATGGCAGATCTCTTGTCCAGTACGTGCTCCCCGCCGGAAATTTGGCCTTTTTTCACAATTGCACAACAGATGTGAATATCGGACGAAAGCCGACAAGGCTCATCTAATTTTACGTACCCTGGACGAATTCGACATCTCTTACCTCCGCGCTCTTCTCGAAAATGACTGCAAAGCTATCCGCGAGCGCGAGGAATTGGCACGGCAGTTCGGATACGGCCCCTTAGCCCCATGTTCCTATGCGGCTCCTCCCTCTGCGCAGAAGGAATTATGTCGTGCGTGCATTTACCTCAGTATTAATCGCTGGCATCATACTTACACGACTTCAGCATACTGGCACCGCACTTCGGGAAAGTTGGCCCGTGGCGTTATTGAGCGCACGAGGGGCAACTGCAACGCGAAGTTTGACATTTACACCCCCGACGACTTGTTCGATTGTCCGTACGTCGTTGTGATCTGCCGCAATCCTCATTTGCACCCACCGCCTCACCGGGTCAAAACTCCGCCACCCTTGCTGGAAGTCTTCCGATCTCTATTACTGGACTTGGATTGGAAGCTCGCAGATGCCACACCGCGGAAGCTCATGATCGACTCCGGATTCATGGCCGGTTTCCGCGGCGTCCTGGGTTGGAGCAAACCGTTTGACCCCCCGCTGGCAGCTCTTCATCCGTCCCTGGGTAACCTCGATCATGTTCGCCGATATATTGACGAGCTGCGAGGCGTTTTGTTCCCTAATGGTACAGGTTTTGAAGGTCTGTATCATTTCCTGCTCGGCATTGACATCGTGTTAATTCTCTCGCTAGGAGCACAGCTACTGGCATCGCAACATCGCGAACTTCCTGAAGAAGAACAGTACGTGCGCTGTGCTGAAGTACACACCATTGAGGGAGGGAAGCCCTTCTATCTTGTGATTTGTATGTTGCGCTCTATGTCTGCTCTTCTCATGCATTCGAAAAAACTCTCGTTGGACACGGCTTTCAAACGATTGAGTGGTAAATGGCAGGAGTTTGAGATGGAGACATGGGAACCCGCTCGCATGAGATGTGGGTCGTTCCTCGAGATATTACCCACGACTTACGTCCTGTCCCAGCGGTTATCGGCACCCGAGCTTTCACAACGTCTCAGTCCGCACAAGCACATTTAATCCTCTTCACGCGAATTTTTGAGATAGCGCACGCCGACACCGGCATCCCTTGCCGCTTCCGTCATATTCATGGCGAGGGGTTCGACTTGTGGATCACAGATTCGCACAAGGGACAGGCATTAGGTTTGCAGCTTGTCTTTGGGCCTCTCCCTTCGGATCTAATCCTCTCCTCTTCTTTTCAGGTGCTGGCATGTTCTGTCAGAAGTTGTGCGCGCAACTGGGCGATGTATATTGCCCAATGGAGCCGACACGACTTTTGAAAACACTCGATCCTTACGACCAGCTGCGGCGTTTTCTGCGGTACTGCACGACTCACTACAAACGCCATGTTGACGAGATACGCCCCTACACGACCGCCAAAGTCCGAAATGCGATGTTGAGCCTTTCCTCCTCACAGCCCCATCCTGACCTCGAAGGAGCGCTTCGAACCATCGAGAAAGGTGGGCCCAAAGCAAAGGGTGCGTTGAGCGTCTTTCCAGTGATTAATAAACACTTACGATTATTCCAGCGTGGTTGAAGGATAAATTAGCGGTCAACAAAGCTGCGTTAGCTGCCCTTTATCAACCTATGAGTCTCATTCCGCTCGAAATATGGAAATCTGCGCCTTCGACAACAAACGGAAACGAGCAAGCCCATAGAAATATCAATCGGGATGGCGTGAATCTCACTATGCTGGGAGGTATAATGCGGGGAATGCAGTACGATGCACGGGCAATGGGTTCTCTTGAATTGCATGCTTCGCAGGGAATCTATTCTCGAGACCAGACATCAACCCATTTCCGACGACTCCAACGTTCGCTCAACAGACACGGTAATGATTCCCTCTCCTTGCTTTATCAGGAGCTCTCTAATATTGCTCTGCAAGTTGTTGTGCAGACTCGGGTAGCGGCGCGGGAAGCAATTGAGGCCTCGGATAGCACCGGTCTCCTGCGCGGGACTTCCGATGGTAAGTGCTCACGTTTGGATCTGCTCCTGAAGCTCAATGATACGTCCCAGATACCTTCAAGATGTCTGGCGCACCGGCGCGGCGTTCAAACGGACAAGAACCATTGTTTACAACGACACGTCTCCCACCGCCTACGCAAATTCCGACTGAGAGTGCCCTTCGTCAACCTTCCTGGTTGGACGAACAGATGGAAGCCACGCCTGATTGGCAGGGGTCCATCCCGTCCTCTGCTAGCCATGTCCCCTATAATCCCCATCCCTCTTCCGCCTATATCCCTTCGACGGACAGCCTGGATGAATATATGGCCACCCCACATGGCCTCATCTGTTCGTTCGACCCTTCATTGACTGTGGAACTCACTACTGAAGATCTTCCTTACTTACATATTCCCCCGTCTCAAAATCTTCTCCCCGTACTGCAGTCTGCACCGTTGATGTATTCAAATACATAGAATCATCCAATAGAACATATTTTTCTGGCCTGTGCAGCGAGTATTCGACAAAATAGCTGAGAGAAGAAAGATGTATCGAATGCACTTCGTTCCAAAAGAGTCCGAAACGCCCCGAGGACGGCGCGCTGCATGATCACGTGCGCCGTGGCCATGCAGATCTGCCCGCTGTGGAGGAATGCCCCGACGACCCGCTGATCTGCCGCGAGCTCGGGGTCCGCCCAGTCCAACACGATCGCAGCGCCCGTCAAGCAGGCACGGCTTGAACCCGCGACCCGCGGCCACAGCGATGTGCACGCCCGCCGCCTACTAGCTGCCTATAAAGTTGCCTTCTTGACTATAGGCGAGTGGATGAGGTACGTTGTGATGCTCGCGGGGCATATAGAGCATGCCAGCGAAGGTGCTGCGCCCCGCACGGCGCCGCCTGCGATATGGAACGTCAGTAGGCACCAAGGCTGCAAAGGCAGAGACACACCTATCGGGACATCGTCGCTCGCCACTCCGAGTCGTATCCGCATGTCCTTCGACGACTCTGCGCGGCTTCCATCAAGGTGCCCAGCGGAGGGCTAGTCGGTCCAGTTGAGGCCGAGGTAGTTTGCTGTGGTTTGCCATCGATGAGGGAGGTGTCCGAGGTCTCGGCGCATCGGAGCCATATAGCGTTCCTGGCGATGTTCCCGTTATCTCCGGGTGGAACCGAGTTGTACTAATCGACTACAGACTCACTGGGGTCTCCCGGGTCCAGATACACATTAGGCGTTGACGCGACATTGACGCGCCGTTGCGGAACCGAACTGAGCGCCACTTCCTCCAAAAGGCAGTACGATTTGATCGGAGTAGTACCAATCGACTCAACACTGCTCAGCTATGTACCTTCTTACTTTAGCTTCTGCATGTACCGCTCCGGTACCCAGTGAGTCCATACTGCATGCATTGCTTATTTCTGGCAAGGCCGAAACTTGAGAAGACAGACAATATGTTCCAGGTCGCCTGGATTTTCAGAACAGTTCCCTCCCGCTACGCGAGAGACTCAAGATGCAGACAACCCTGGCCTCGTTGCTTCATTTGCTCCCTTCTTTACCGCTTCGCCCAAGACCTCTATCCGCGGGGGCCGATATCAATGGACTGAAGCGCTGGGGTAAACCATGTACCGCACCGGCACAATAAAGCCGATCTCCGCATGCTATAGAAATCGGTCTTTTTCGGTCCAATCGCACACGATAAAGGTGTTAGAAGGATGTCTGCCTCGACGAAAGATCTTTTGACGACCACGAGTTACACTCATGTCTGCGACGACGACCTCGACCCCTGACCCGCCGGCAGCCGACGCCCAGCCGGTGTCAGTGAACAGTAGTATGGACCTCGACGCCCGCGCTGTTCCGCCACTGACTGACACTGTGCCCGAGCTGGATATTGAGCATATGCCGGTGGACGACGATCCGCGCGCTTGGTCCCCGTTCCGGAAGGTCCGCTTTTCCATATCCAAGTCTAATTATACGAGTTATCTTGAGCAACGACGCGCAGAACGTTGTCCTCTGCCTCGTCGCATCCGCGTCCATGATCGCCGGACTTGCTTCCAATATTCAGAATCGTGAGTGAGCCTCATACCTCGAACGCCATCATTCCGAAAAAAAATCAGCTGCAATCGCCGAGATGGAAGCCGACCTCCCCGCGACAGCCTCGCAAATCAGCTTGTCCATAAGCCTGTTCATCGCAATTCAAGGCTGCGTACCCCTCCTCTGGACCGCCATCAGCGAGATAAAGGGCAGGAAAATCGTGTATGTGTCCTCGCTGGCGCTGTTCACCGCGGGGTCTATCGTCGTTTCGATCAGTAAAACTATACAGCTGTGAGTGGGCTCGTTCCTAGTTAATTAGAATGTTTCAGTGTACAATGCTGACGTCGAGCAGGGTAATTGGGTTTCGATGTCTCCAGGCCGCTGGGTATGCGTGTCTTTCTCTGTATATTCTAGGCGAGGCGCGGTCTTAATTGCTTTTGGGTGCAGGTCAAGCGCAGTCATGGCCATCGGCGCAGCGACGCTGGCAGATATTTTTGAGCCGGCGGAGCGTGGGACTAAAGTGGGAATTTACTACATGGCGCCCCTGCTTGGGGTAGGTATCACCTTTTTTACTTCCACATGCAAGTTTTCTGAATCTTGTGCAGCCCAGTTTAGCTCCAGTGCGCCTCCTCGAATTCTCCATCTCACTCATCATGATGAAACTCGAACATCTAGATCATGGGCGGAGTCCTGACAACAGGTTTTAACTGGCGCGCCCCTTTCTGGTTCCTCACGATTGTCTCCGGTGCTAGCTGCCTTGCGATCCTCCTCCTCTTCAAAGACACCTTCCGCAAGGAGCGCAGCCTTACGTATCAAGGTCTACTGAAGACTCGGCTCAAGGAGGCCGCGAAAGCGAGGGAAGCGTCGGCGACGAGTACGCTTGTTGCTGCGGAGCGGGAGAAGGATTCGAAAGGTGCTAGGGAGCCCGTAGATGTGGATTTAGAGAAGGGTACCAGGGGAGATAGAGATGAAGTGGTGGAGGTTCCGGCGGTGAAGTTGTCGCTGCGCGATGTGAATCCGTTCCCGCCCATCTGGCTTATCCTTAGACGGATGAACAATCTTGTTATCCTCTTCGCGTCAGGTCCGTATCGTTTTTTGTTTCTCAACAGCAAAACTGACGCTGGTCTGCACAGGCCTGATGTTTGCGTTCAACTTTGTAGTGGTGTACACCGCGTCGCGCACGTTGGCGAATGCGTACGGGTACAACGCGCTCAAGGTTGGGCTCGTGCTGCTGTCGTTTGGACTGGGCACGCTCGGAGGCAGTATATTCGGCGGCAAGTGGTCTGATATGAAGCTCGCGAGCCTTAAGGCGGCGAATGGGGGCGTCAGTCAGCCAGAGGTAAGTTTGCTTCTCTTAGCAATCAAGTTTGGTGCTGAAAAACACTTAGATGCGCCTGAAGAGCACGACGCTGGGGCTGGTCATGCTCCCGCCCTCGGTACTCGCGTTCGGGTGGGTGTCGGCGAAGCACGTGCATGTCTCTGCGATGTGTGTATTCTTGTTCTTTTGCGGGTTCTTCGCGATCTGGGCGTACACGTCGACGCTGGCGTACATTGTTGATGCGAATACGGGCCGCTCGTCGACGGTTGTTGCGTGCAACAGCGCGTTTCGGGGACTTTCTGCGTTTGTTATGACGGAGGTCGCGGTGCCGCTGCAGGTGCGTTTCTTACTTCCACCAGTTGCTTTTTCTGGCTCATGCGGGCGTACAGGACGCCGTGGGCGACGGTTTGTATTGTATGCTTGCTCTCACACGCGATCTGACTTGATTAACAGGTTGGCTTTATACCATCTGGACGGGTATACTGATCATGGATGGACTATTGGTCTGGGTTGTCGTGTGGAAAGGCGGGCAATGGCGGGCGGCGGCCGAGGAACGGGAGCGGGCGGCGACTGTAGAGTAAATAGAATTCAATCCAGAAATGTAGCATAGATGGTATATCACGGCGTGACTAATAGAGGTTCCTTTCCTCTTGCCAGAGGCCTGCGCCCTGTATTTTTATATGGCCTTCTTCAATGCACGTCCCCAATCCGCGGCCATCAAGATCGTCAAACCTGCGGCGGGAAATGAGGAGGAGGAGAACAAGCCGACCCCGACACGCAAGGCAGACTCGGTCCAGCGCCAGTGCAGGAACATCATGATCTACGGGTAGATACCATCCAGAGCAGCTGAATGGATGTTCACTCAAAGCGTCTCCAGCTCGTGCAAGTACGAGAACAAAGGTTGTGTTTATTACCACCCGGCGCGTCTTGTCTTGTCCGGTATTCAGCTTCCGCTCACTCGTTTGTTTCTAGCCGACAGAGGCTACAACTCCCTTCAACGCGTGAGTGCCGTTTGTCGTTCTAGGAGAAGGGTCGAACGAGTAAACTAGCACGCAAGCCGAGTTTTCTGCGAAGCCAGTCGCGTCCCCTTCTCCGTCACTCAGTGCCAAAGCACTTAACGCACCCGTCTTCGTGCCCAAGCTTCCGCTCCCCGCCTTGATGCAGACCTCTACTCCGCCACCAGAGAGCCCGAGCCCGTATGAGCCCGTTGCAGTCCGATTTCACGAGCATTCACTTGTATTCTGCAGGCCCCCTCACCACTATCACGAGGAGCAGCAGCAGGAGCTCGAGTATGCCGATACGTATTCCACAGAAGGGCAGGCTCAGGAGGCAAGCTGCCTTCTCCCTCGCCGACGTGCCACCGCTTACCGCGGCACAGAACTACTATTCAGACCCCCAGTACGACGCGTATGGTCACACAGGGGAGCATCACTACTTTGCGCCGCCGGTGTTTGTGCGCCAGCCTCTGAACTACCATCTCTATACCTCCACTATCCCGGCAGCATTCGTGTCCTCCACCGCGGACACGCATTTTGTACCGCCGTCGGGGAGCTGCGCACCCTTTTGCAGGGACGGAGCGAAGACCTCCTTATGGCGCCTCCCACGGGCGCTGGGCTGCCGGAGGAGATGCAGGGTTATCACTCGCTCATTCCCCTCGAGAACATCGGTGGCCCCACCGAACGCCGCAAGTTTGGTAATTGGAATTCTAGCATGTACCGCGCGATCAATTCGGTCGATGGTTGTACCTATGCGCTCCGCCGGATAGAAAGTACGTTTTTTTTTCTTTCTATACGTCTTTAGGTCAACCGATCGACTAATGGCGCCCAGATTACCGCCTCAACCACCAAGCCGCCTTCAGCGCGATCGAGACGTGGGCAGGCATCCGGCACCCGGGCGTCGTCTCCATCCACGAAGCATTCACGACGCACGCCTTCGGCGACAGCTCCCTCGTCGTCGCGTATACGTACCATCCTCAGGCGCAGACACTGTTCGACGCGCACCTCAAGCTCGCGCCACCGGCGTATCAGCCGGGCGTGCGCTTTCAGCCGGCGCCGGCGCAGACTCAGGTGCCGGAGCGCACGTTGTGGTCGTACATTGTGCAGATTGCGGGCGCGATCAAGCGCGTGCATGATGAGGGGCAGGCGCTCCGGATGATTGACGTGACCAAGGTGCTTGTGACTAGTAAGAATCAGTGCGTTTCTGTCTCTCTTTTGCGTCCAGACAAATACGGTGTTGATACCCTACCCAGCGTGCGCGTCGGCTCGTGCGGGATCGTGGACGTGTTAATGTACGACACGCCGCAGGACGTGCATATGTTGCAGCAGGAGGACCTGACGATGTTCGGGCGGCTGCTGTTTGCGTTGTGCACGGGGAACGTCATGGCGTCCAGCGGCGGCAACTTCCAGAAGAGCCTCGAGACCATGGGGCGCTTGTACAGCCCCGAGATCAAGACCGTTGCGCTATTCCTCGTCAACAAGGCTCCGCACAAGGTATGCGTGCGCTGTGTCTTTCTGATGCTAAGGAGGTGTTGACCACTGGGATTGTAGAGTATCGGTCAGCTGTTGGAGATTATTAGTTCGAGGGTGGTTGCAGAGATGGGCGACGCTTTGATGTGAGTTGCACGTCTCCCTTCTCCCCTCAAGTCGTTTCAATTTGATGCAGTGCGGCTGATACACTGGAGAACGAGCTCATGGGCGAATTGGAGAACGCGCGACTCGTGCGCCTGCTCTGCAAGTTCGGCTTCATCAACGAGAGACCGGAGTTTGTTGTTTTGTGCCTTTCACGTATGACATCACTCAATGAATGGATGATAGGTTTGCGAGAGAGCCACGGTGGTCCGAGACGGGCGATCGATATATCATCAAGCTCTTCCGCGACTACGTCTTCCACCAGGTCGACGAAAACGGGAATCCGTTGCTCAACCTGTCGCATGTTCTTACTTGTCTGAGCAAGGTTTGTTGGACTCGTTGCTTTTGGAGATTCTTGACTGAGCGGAGCTAGGTTGATGCAGGGACGGATGAGAGAGTCATGCTCGTGGCGCGCGACGAGCAGAGCTGTCTCGTCGTGAGCTACAGGGAGATCAAGGCTTGCGTCGAGTCTGCCTTTACGTGCGTTGTTTCCCTCCTTTCTCAATGGATGAATAGCGTTGATCATGATTGGCTATCAGCGAACTCGCGCGGGCGGCTCCGGCAAACAATAGCAATGCGGTGGCGGGGGGATACCGCTGAGGGGGCGGAGGGGATAAAATATGTACAATCAGACAAAAAAGACTCGGAAAATAAAGACAAAAGATGTTTCGCTGCTTTTTTGGGGGGGATGAAGATCTATTGTACATATCGGTGGCGAGTGCTGCCAGTCTGAAATACGCGTTGTCGCTACTCTGGTGCGAGGAAGGGGTTCGCGATTTCTTCGGAGCCGTCGACGGGGCTGAGAAGAGTGATCGTCGGCCCTCGTAGGACGGTCAGACCGAGAGTGCGGGTTTGTGGTACCGGTTCTGAGCAGGGCGATTAGACTTGCGCGCGACAAGTGAAGCAGGCAACACACCGAGGATCTGCTCCTCCACTTCGTCGAGCACTAAGTTGAGTAATTGGTCATAGCCTTTGAGGATGCCGTTCACTATGCAAC
The DNA here is from genome assembly GCA_013387415.1 of Panellus pusillus. Taxonomy (NCBI): domain Eukaryota; kingdom Fungi; phylum Basidiomycota; class Agaricomycetes; order Agaricales; family Mycenaceae; genus Panellus; species Panellus pusillus. The sequence goes on along the minus strand of QVIE01003219.1, from coordinate 13,755 downwards.
GCGACGTGAGTACACCCAATGGAAAAGGTATCCTCGAAGAACAGAACCTTCGCGGCCGCCAGTGAATTTTACACGGATACGCTCGTTGACATATTTCGAGAGGTCGAGGATGGCCTCGCGCTTCGGTTTGTCCATGGTCGGGAGGGAGCCTTGAGGGCCGCCATAGCGTCCACCGCCGCGCATGTTGCCTCCGCCAGCACCGCGGGGAGCAGTTCTCGCTGCACCACGGCCCTGCCCGTTCAGTCTATACGAAGACGCCGGCGATGTGCAAGAGCACTCACGCGATCCATGGGTGATGGTATTGAGGTGTTTTCGAAAGCTGTGCCGAAGTTCTGATCTCGCTCAATTCGGTATGTAGTGGATTGTTACACCAACCACTGGCCGCCGCTGTGCAACGATACTCGCATTTTTGCATCCAGCTGTCTTCGCCCATACCGGTCTCGCGGCCCTCGATCGGGAAGCCCTCCTCACCGACTTCATCGCGGGACACTTAGGCGATCCCGTCCTAGCCTTCAGGTGGCACTGTACCGACTACGACACTGGTGTTCTCGATATCCCCAAGCACCACTCGTATTTAGTTGCCGTTCACTTCTACCCGTGAGTATACGGCGTGAAAGCTTCCTCTGAAGTGGCGGACATTCAATTATTTTACCCAGTGATTCAAGACTTTTTTGCATCGCCGTAAGAATAGATACTCCGCTCCAGCGTTGCAAGTTTCAAAAGATGACTTCGAGCTTGCTACTCTACTCGACGCCAACGACTTGAATCCGTGCTCGCTCCGAGATTATTTCCGGGGTCAATGTGCTCACAGCATCTATCCATGCCACACGAAAGCTGGCAGGTCCCGAAACCGGTGCGTTCTCTGCGGCTATTTCGCCGGCGATTGAAGTAGCAAGAGTGCCTGCAACTGACGCGATGAGAAGTTCTCTCATGTTAGTTTCTGTTGCTCCCGCTGGTGTTACAGCCCCAGAAAAAGCGGCTATAGCGGAGCCTGTACTGCAGCCTGTCCCGGTGATTGTCGTTAACCGGACGTGCCCATTCGATAGCTGAGCATATGGTTAGTCTTGTTGTCTGTACAAACCAGCTGTCAACACACCTTCACAACTACCTCTCCGTCACTGAGCCAGTCTGTGGCTCCGTGTAAGACAACAACGCAACGTTCGCGAAGAGCGAGATCTCGAACGAGGCGAGCCGGATCTGTGTGTTCTTGTTGACTGTCCACTCCGCGACCTAAGCCGGTCTATGATTTCCACTCAGCGACAGAAGTAATGGATTGAAAGACGCGACAGACCAATCCATATATATGGGCGATTTCAGCGGCATTTCCGGTGATAATTGAAGGTCTCCACCCCGCGAGGAGTTCTGGAAGAAATAAATGAGTAGCTGGGATATTGAATCTCAAGCTGGCCACCTTGAATCACCCTATGTCGATATGCCGAGGCACCGACGCCGACCGGGTCTAAAATCGCAGGTCGATGCAACTCATTGGCCGCTTTCCCCGCACGCAACGCTGTATCAAGCTGCACATCGCTGACAGTGCCGATATTGACGAGCAGTGCTCCTGTAATTCGACCGAGATCGACTTGTTCGTCTGGAGCACTGGGGACAATCATCGATTCTGCCGTTTCAGCACAAACCGAGTGCGTGCAACTTACAATGACATGATTGGGGAGGCGCCAAGCGCTAGTGTGATGTTGGCCTGATCATTGGCTACTACGAAATTCGTGAGCTGCACGACCAGGGGTTCAAGTCTCGGATGGCAGCATAGAGTGCCGTCACTCTGCTTAGAACTTGCGAGGAAGTGAGAGACATGGGAAATGCCCATAGGGCCCAGTCGAGTTCTTCCAATCTCCGAGGGAACACGCCATGGGCGGAGGAAAAGGCGCAATCGTTGCGTGGACGTTGGATATGAAATTGAACAAGATAAACCAAACAAGACCAAGCTGAAACCAACTTCAACCGAACCATCACCAGTTGAAATGATGGCAGAAACTCCACTCTTGATACCCCCCACCTCGCCTTTTCTAGCGGATGTGTCAGCCGTCATCTTGGATGCTACCTGGCTCTACGGGGCACCCTCGCCGTCTGGTGACGCATACAAACAATATCTGTCTAAGCGCATTCCACGAGCCAGATTCTGGTCCCTTGATGAAATGTCGGAACCCAATCCCGATGGGTTCAGGTACATGCTGCCTTCACCGGAACGATTCGCCCGAGCTGCGGGCGAACATGGAATTACCGAGTCCTCGCACGTTATAATATATGACACGCAGGGAGCGTTCAGCGCACCCGTACCGTGTTCACGTTCTTTGTGTGTAGATTATGTGCATTTTTTTTGCGACGCCCGTCATCTTATGTGGCCCCTTGCAGGCGTATGGTCACAAAAAGCTCTCGATGATTGACGGTGGCTTGTATCGCAGTGTAGAGGAGGGCATAGAACTGGAGACGGACACGCCGCAACCATTCGAGGCGCGTGTTTCCTAGAAATGTCAATACAAGCTGGTGAAATTGGTATTACTTCACAGCCAGTGCATTACCCTACTCCATCCCTCTGGCCAAACCTAATCGCTCGTGAGTTCCTATCCTTGTCTTTTTTGCTGTGAGAGAAGTAATTTTGTCCCCAGCCTTTCCGGAGATCTCTGCTTTTGCGTCGTCACCATCCGAGTCTGTCGTCATTTTGGATGCGCGGAATCATGAATCTTTTGTCGGCACTGTGGACGACCCGCGCTCGGGGCACATCCCGCACGCAAACTCGCTTCCATGGCGCACCACTCTCCGTGTTGTAGAGTTTACTGCGTCGCCGAGAGGATTCTACTACACCTTGCCTTCCTTCATAGAGTTCGAACAGAAACTTATCGCAACAGTGGGACGAGAGAAAGCGGCGTTGATTCTCGATAGGGGGAAAGAGGGACGGCGAATCATTCACTGTACGTTCAATGTGATCTTCTTGAGTGCGTTTCTGCTCAAATTGACGATCACAGCGTGTGGGGGCGGAATTTCCGCCGCCATCGCGTGGCTTGTCATGCAGGCTAACTCGGTTGATTCAGCACTGTACGACGAGGTGCGTGTGCTCTCGTTTTGCCTCATTAATTGCTTTTCAGTTTGCATCAGTCGTGGAGCGGATATTCGGCGAGAAAAGACGTTGTCATTGCGCGGGGTTTGGATACATAGAGAATCTTCGTTGAATTTGCTCAACGTATACTTACCACTCCCTCTACGAGTAGTAGATTGATGCGAAACAGTGCCCGTTTTAAGCGTCATCTTCGGAATCTGACAGGACGTTTGCACAGTGAGCAACTCAGTGAACCAATACAATCACCATGGGCAACATCGTGCTGGCCATCTCAAATTGCTCCAAAAGTTGGAGACGACATAAGACATGACAGGATAGGTGTTGAAAAAACAACTATACGTTGACCCTCCTTGACCATCGATTCGACGAACATTACTGCCAAGGCTATATACTGTACTTTAATGTATAAGATTGAAGATAAGTTACGGCCTCGATTCGGGCCACCCAAGTATCAGAAAATTATCTAAAGGTAAAATACTCAGCCCTACTCATAAATGTTAATTTACGGGCTTCTCGTCCTCAGCATGCAGCCGCATCGCTGCAATTAACTCTGGGCGGAGCCACCGGTCTGCGGGAATGACCCACCACGAGATAATCCCGAATATACTCACGGCACTGAAGAGCGATATACATAGATGAACAAGAGAATCTGGAGAAGGGATGTCGGACGCACCCTATGATGACAATAGCAAAATTGAACGTTTCTGCCGTGAACGGATACTCCAGAGGCGAGTACATGGTCTGGAAATATATCGATGAACAAGATCAGCCCAAATAGGACTCCCAGTGGAGGACTTACCGTTAACAAAAAGACGTTATACACAAAAGCGAACAGATAAGCGGGTGGCCCCCATTTACCGAGGCTCCACTTCGTGTTTTTGAATTCGTTTGGCGTTACAAGCAGTCGACATATCGCGATCAGGGCATATGCGCTAATGGAAGCTTGATTTGGAAACGGTCAGCGTTGCTCGAGGCTGCGAAGGAAAAAGCTCTCACTGACGGCTCCTGCAGACATGAGAGAAGTAAATCCGACTTGACTGCCCAGGGAAACAATGAGCAGTATGGTGGAAAGACCGAGGATGACGGTTATGGCGTTCTTGGGTTGGCCTGCCGAGTTTGGTGTGCTGATCCACTTGGAGCCAGGCAGGATGCCGTCTCGGGCAATGGCGAAGATGAGGCGAGAGGACGCGGTCACAGCGCAGGCAGTCGACTAGCCATCCAGCACTTGAGCATTCTGACACAACCGTTATTGAGAGCACGGACCGCAATGAGACCTGCCGCAGCGATGATGGTCATCACCACGCACCACCCGGCCGATAGAGGCGGCCCAAATCTGGACAAAGGCTATATAGCATTCTCAGCTTTGAAACAATGAACGAGAGTTGCGGGTCGCTCACGCTGAGGCGCCGCGAAACTGTATAGCAAGTCGTCCGGAGGAATGCAGAAGAGCCACAGAATCGTCGCGACAAGTCCCAGAACAGAGGTTGCAACGGCGGAGGTGAAAATTCCGCGCGCCGAAGTTTTTCTGTGAGAGGTTAATCCAAGCTGAAGCCGCATTGAACTTGACTGACGACGCATTTTTAGTCTCTCAGCAACGTGCCCGGCGGCATCGTAGCCACACGCGACGTAACCAGCGTAGTAGAATGATAACAGCCAATTCCACCCTTCGGGGAAACCGGTACCGTTATTACGTCCGGTGAAGACTTCCTTGGCCGAGCGGAACCCATAGGTTCGGCTGACGCCGACTGGGAGCCAGATAACAGACTTGGTCACTATTTCAGTCATCTCGTCTGTCGCGGTACCCGCGGACTTACAAGAAGCAAGTCGATGAGCAGAAGGGCGACTGTAACTCGAAAAGTTGTCGCGAACCATTTTGCTGCCGGACAACATCAATATCGAGACGTTGGCGCAGCAAAGAGCCTCACGCGGTAGATAGTTGAGTGCGATCGCAATCCACATGCAAGCAGCTTATGGAAGAGGTAATATGAATGTAATGGCTCGGCGAGAAACTTGTGTAGACCGTACCTGACACTGCAAACAAAGCAGCTCGATATTTGACATTCGACACTTCCAACCCGCCCGGGAATTCGTAGTCGAAGATTTCCATGAGACTTAACAAGAACATTGCTGGCGCTTGCGAGTTGCTTGCAACGAAGCTAACCTGAATCGAGAGTCAGCTTTCGATTATTAAACCAAGGGGAACGAACCCAGGCGGTACAAGCCCACCAGCCACAACGAAACCAGCCAAGCGACCATAGGCAGCACCAGCGGCTTCTGACGCCCAGATATAAATCGAGCCCGAGAGAGGCAGGGCGGAACAGATTTCAGCCAGGACCTGTCAAGACGTGAGCTGCCTCAAGCACAGAGATTGGAGGGGAAATTTTACAGCGGCTGTGATGGTAGTGCCAAAGATATGAATAAGGAGGATGACCACATGGCTGCAGGACCACCGGTGGCTAAGCCAATATATCTGCGTGAATGTCAGCGATGTACTGTCGCGCGATATTAGCGGGCGTACAGTAGTGTCCGAGTAACTCCAATCTGGTGATGTTCAATAAGAGATGACGCGGTACAGAAAGAAGACGCACAAAGTTCATGGCACAAAAGATGAGGCGAATGATTCAATCAGACCAAACGGTCGCGCCAAAACCTAGACAGTCGACGGTCACCTATGCTCAGGCGTAAGAACGCGTCAAAACGCACGGGCTTGTACCCAATCGCTCCTGCCAAGACGTGTCAGCTAGGATATAGACGAGATAAAACGAGGGAATCTACCAAGTCAACAGCATCAGTGGTCTCAAAGGATTCCTTGCCTATACTCCCACGGTTCGATTTGTGCGCCGGACATGTTGGACGGTAGAGGGACGCGACCTGAGCTTTTGGTCGTTCATATAAATGGACATGGTATTTTGTCGCGATCGGTACCGAGAATTGCGAGTCGTTAGTGGTGTATGGCGTGCTAAGGATTCGGAACAGTGTTGAAGCTTTCGCGCTATGAATCAGCACGTGTGATAAGCTGAAAAAGTTTATCCTGGTGATGGCGTCTTGATGTCGAGCTCAGCTCGGCCGAACTTGAAGTGTTGAAAAAGACTCTAGGCGTGAATGGAACCCCTCTCGAAATTATGCCATTTTCCCTGAGAATTCGTCGCTTGTATCTGCCGTAGCGGCAACCTCGGGAGCTGCACTTATTGCCTACTTCATCCATCGCACCCTAGCGTCAAGTGCATTGGACTTGATTCCTGGCCCAGTACATCCGTTGCTTCTTGCATTCAGGCACGAGCTCATGGTGGTTACATAGAACTCGCCAAGCTGGCTATACGGAAATGGTGAGATCTACCACCCGGACCCCAGAGCTTAACTGCTGTAATAGAATGGGAGATCTATGCCGGCCAGGCAGGTGAGTTGTGGAACGAGTGGATTGCGCGGTATGGGTCGGTGGTCAAGTATCGGAATGCGTTCTTTGTGCGTGCTTGTGCTCCTGACCAAACATGTACGTGACTCGCGACGCGTCCACAGAATGGCTATTCGATCTTGGTTGCGGATCCCTCGCTATCAAAACTCTTCTCATAGACGGCCCTGACGGTTTTGCTGTTCACAAGCCGCCTTTCAATCGGCAGACCAACGAGCGTCTCTTGGGAAGGGGTGTCATCTGGGCAGAAGGTGCGACAGACTTCGTTCAATTCGCTGCGTCTGCTGGAATATCTTTAGAGGATGGCCATCGCAAACAACGACGACTACTCAGCCCCGCGTTCAGGTACCAATTCTCCGACGTCTCTCCCTAGTCCTCACTCGCAATAGCACGAAGTCCATCGACTCGGTGTCTCCAGCATTTTTCAAGATAGCGGAAGAGGTCAAGACCGCGTGGTCATCGCTACCGCATTCAACATCTGGAGAAACTTTGGTGAATGTAGCCGAATTCATGTCGCGAGCTGCGTACGTCTACTGCGCGGAGGTTCCTTCTAAACGACTCGTTGAACTGGCCCTGAAGGCTCGATGTTATCGGATACGCGGGTTTTCAATATCAGTTCAATGCCGTGAGCTCAGCCACGACTGAAGCCGTTGCTATCACGGACGGTTTGAGCGCGGCACTGGGGGCTCCGCCGAGTTTCCGAATCTTCTTGGTTGGTCACCTACATGCGAAAGGCCAAAAACTGATATTTTCTCAGGCGTTGGCTCTGGCCAAATCTTTCCCGTGGTTCTTCAATCACGCCCCGCTCCCTGCGATACGTTCCCAGAGAGAGTCTAAGGCTTCCATCGACAAGGTCGCGTATAAGCTCTTGAGCGACGTCAACTCCAATGCTATGGAAAAGGGTCAAACAAGTATACTTTCCATCCTTCGTAGGTCCATATTCCCCGTACCCTACCAATCATAACCATCGTCATCCAGTTGAGGACCAAAAGAAGGGCGACGGTCTCACCGACAGAGAAATCGTGGATAACGTCGCAACCATGATCACTGCGGGTCATGTGCGTGCATCATTCCTTTTGTAGTCTTTCCCATCTCACGATATCCACAGGAAACGTAAGCAAGAGTCCCTACGTCTATCCTCAGTGCCTGTCTGACGCAACAGATGTAGCACGGGAATCACTCTGTCACTCATTTTGTATGAGCTTTCGCGCGATCAGGATTTACAACGGCGTCTGCGGGAGGAACTCACTGGGGATGGTGCCATCAGCTTCGAGGGCCTGCAGAGCGGCAAGGCCCCGATTCTCGACGCGGTCATCAAGGAGGTTCTTCGATGTGAGCAGAATCTCGTCAAGTTCGAGGTCATTGGTCAATCTTGATCGGTTTCGCAGTCTATCCAGCAAACACCCGTATCATCCGTCGTGTAGGGTTTATTCAGTCAACCCATGTCTATAAACTCACATCATCGCAGGCTAACAGAGACTATGTCATCCCGCTTTCCCAGCCTCTCGAAACCAACAAAGGTCCGCAGAATCGTATCGTTATTCCAGCCGGGACAGTACGTTTCGACCGCCCATAATGGCCTCTTCACTGACGCGATGCTCCCGCCCAGGATATCGTCTTCCCTCTTGCTGCAATCAACCGTCTAGAATCAGTTTGGGGCCCCGATGGCCATCTATTCCGCGCAGAACGTTGGCTAGAACCTGGCGGAATTCCCGACACCGTCAATGCGCTTCCCGCAGGCTATGATCATATCTTCACATTCGTCGCTGGCCCGCGCGCATGTCTCGGAATGCGATTCGGTACCTCCTTTTTACCAGTGTGGTCTGCGGCTGTCTCACGCGCACGTTACACAGCGGTTGCGGAAATGCGCGTCATCATCTCGGAGCTCGTGTCGACATTCACATTCCGTCCCGCGGACGACAGCGGCGTGCCCCTGGACATTGTGTCCCCGGCGCAAATCATGATCAGGGCGCAGGATCCACGGAGAGGTATTTATGGTGTTCCATTGCGAATCGGTTCCGTCGCCGCCTGAAATGCAGAGGAAAAACATGCGAAGAGTATGTACCAATGTAAATTTTCTATTTTTCCTAATCGGGATAGTGGGCGATACTTGTTTGGCTTTGGTCAGCAATCAAGCAATCAAACTCGTAAACAGCTCCTTTCTGGTCTCAATTTCTCAAATGTTGAGGGAACTTGATATCGATGAGCTCGCGAGAAAAGGAGTCGAAGAGCAAGACATCAGGCATCTTTTGGCGACTGACGCCGCTGATGATACTCTATGAAATGATCTTAATGATATGAACTTGAAGAATACCAGAAATTGCCTATTCTGGACGTTGGCGTAGTGCTGTTTGGTCATGTATATACATTTTCCTCCATGGACAACGATGTTCCTCATCGCAAGACGCTTCACAGCAAGCGGTCTTTCGGAAAGCATCCAAGGATAATTGACTCCCCCGCGTACGACGCTTCAGAGGAAGACAACGACCCGCTTTCCGATGGGGATGTCACTCCACTACTGGCGTAGTACCACCGGCGCGTCTGGCTGGCGGCTCCCGCACTCTGAAGCAACCGGCTGCTACCACCCGTCCTGCTCTCCGCCACCATCTAGCGTCTAGCTTTCTATCCGATTCCGATGGTGTAGATTCGCCCACATATGATGGCGATATCGAATCCAGCGCAACAGCTGGTCCTGAGCCCTCGCCACCCGGCTCACACACCACCACCATGCGTCATCTACTTCCACTTTTGATGCGCAGGTGCTTTCTGCTACCCCCAGGTCCACGCCTGCCACCGATGTCCCGTCCGCGTTGCGGGGGCAGAAAAAAGACGCAGCGGGTCACCCGTGTTCCTCACCCCGCCTCAGACGACGCAAGAGCCTGCCGTTCCTGCGGTTGCCGAGGCTGCCTTCAACCCCGCCGCGCTCACGCAAGCAGACATACAAGCCTTTATTACAAAAGGCGATCAATGGAGAGACCTGGCGCAAATACAAGATCAACCCTCCGCCCACTGACAGGCCTGTCCGCATATATGCAGATGGTCAGACCCCTCGCTTGCGATGCGCTTCGATCTGACGTCATTGGCAGGCGTGTATGACTTGTTTCACTTCGGGTATGTGCGGCGAGATCGAGGGCTGCAATGTTTTGATGATTCCAGGCACGCGCTACAGCTGCGGCAGGCAAAACTCGCTTTTCCTAACGTGTACCTTCTCGTCGGCGTCAACTCGGACGAACAGGTCCGGCAACACAAAGCGCGCGGAATCATGGTGCACGCGGAGAGGTGGGTTTTTGTTCAGTAACCTGGAGCTGAATCTGAGATTCCTTTCAGACTGGAGGCAGTGCGCCACTGCCGATGGTCGATGAGGTGGTCGCCGATGCGCCATGGGTCATCGACCAAGCGTTCATCGATAAGTACGAGATCGATTACGTAGCGCACGACGAGGTGCCATATGCCTCCTCGGGGCACGACGATGTGTACGAGTTTTGTAAAACACAGGGTGCGAGCCGGTCTTTTCTTCTTGCATCGTAGGCTGACCCTTCACAGGCAAATTTATCCCGACGCGGCGCACCCCGGCGTATCGACGTCAGAACTGCTTGAGCGCATTGTCAGCGGATACCGGCGCCTGGAATTTGACGAAAAGTTGGTCAAGATGGGCCATGCGGAGCTCAAGGCGGAAGGCAGTGACTATGACGAGAGCCGGATACAGAGTCGCATACAGAGTCGGGTCGCGTCGAGGAACATCAGTCCTGTGCGACCTTCGGTCTGCTGAGAAGTACACGAAAATTCTTTACTGTATATATGTCATTATAGAGTTGAGTAGGGTCATCTCATCTGATATAATTGGTTGTCTACGGAGCGAGTTTTGAATCAATGGGATTTGCTCACCTAAGTTACAGTAGAAGGTGCGGATCACTACGCTTCAAGTGGCTGAGTAGTACGAAGGTAGTACGCGGCCCGGAGAATCGGTCCCAGCTGGTCAGCAAGAATGACTACATCCGACCTACAAAATTGGCGCGATAGATTATCAGATAAGGATATCCTATCATGGCCTTCGACAAGCTCAAAATCCTTGGTGTAGCGCTGAGGTACCTCCTTCCCTTCGCAGGAAAACTACTCTTTCAGAAACTGAAAGGAGCCGTTCACGCATGGACCTACAAACCTCTCCCTACCGCGCAGAACGTCGTCATCGTCGGCGGCAGCTTCTGCGGCTTGCCCCTCGCCCAACGACTGTGCCAGTCCCTGCCCACAGGATATAGAGTGGTCCTGGTCGAAAAACACTCGCATTTCAACTTCTCGTGGGTGTTCCCGCGCTTTTCTGTCGTCCCTGGCTACGAGGACAGGGCGTTTATCCCGTACGACGGCGTCGCGGCCGCAGCGCCTGCTGGGATATTCCGTCGCGTGCAGGCCGAGGTGACGGACGTGACGCCGACGCATGTGCACCTGTCGTCGGGCGAGCGGATCGAGTATGCGTACCTCGCCATCGCGACGGGCACTGCCGGCTCGATTCCGGCTAAGGTGCTTGCTGTGGACGCCCGAGAAGGGTGTGCCGAGTTCCGCGAGGTGCAGAAGAGCGTACGCGACGCGCAGCGGATTGCGGTTGTCGGCGGCGGCGCGGTGGGGGTCGAGGTTGCGTCCGACATCAAGAGCTTCTTCCCGGACAAGGACGTCTCGCTGTACCACTCCCGCACGCAGCTCCTTCCGACGTTCGGGCACCGGCTGCACGAGCATGTGGTGAAGGCTTTCGAAGAGCTGGGGATTCGCGTCATCGAGCAGGAGCGGCCCGAGATTCTCCCAGGGAACAAGTCGCTCCGCACGTCGAAAGGCGTCGAGGAGTTCGATCTGATCGTGCGTGTACCGTTCATGCTATTCTCCTTCTTCATTCAAGAGAGTCTCGCGCGCAGCTCGCCTGCACGGGCCAGCGCCCCAACTCGTCGCTCCTGAAAAACCTCGCCCCGGCCGCCATCTCCGACGTGACGCAGCACATCCTCGTCAAGCCCACGCTCCAGATCCAGAACACGGACCTCGAGAATATCTTTGCGCTGGGAGACGTCGCCGCGACCGGCGGCCCGAAGATGTCGCGCGCGGCGCAGTTCCAGGCCGAGGTCGTCCTCGCGAACATCCTCAGCATGATCGACGGCAGGCCCAGTGCGGCGGTGTACAAGCCGCTGCCGTATATAGAGGGCGCGATCAAGTTGACGCTGGGCAAGGTGCGCGGTGCTTTTCGTAGTAGGGATTTCGAAGCTGAACGTTCGACGCGCAGTCGGCGTATGCGGTGTACGCGCGGGACAACGAGGGGAAGTCGGATTTGCTGGATACGGGGAAAGGGGGGAGGGAGGACTTGGGCGTCTTGAGGGCGTGGCGCATGCTTGGGGCCCGATATGAGAAGTCTGGTTGATTCTATGCGCAACGAGGAGGAGAGGAGGAGGACCAGAAGTTGCGGATTAAACTAGTTTGCACTTCCTTTTACATAATTTGAATTCATTAGCACGGATTGTGGGGGCATATATGCGAGCATCTGGCTCCCGCCTATGCGGGATACATGTCCATGGACAACGGGTGTCTGCAACAATCAGTAGCAATGGAGCTAAAAAGCGGGCCTAACCGCGAATTGAACGCGGGACCACCTCGAAGCTGCACGATCTGGGATCAAGCCCTAACAAGGTATCATACGACTAGACCATTAGGCCGATGGATGACATGCCCTAGTAAGGATTCATAGTGAGACGAGATGGAGGAAAGACACGGGAAGACCTGGGGTAACGGTTCTGTAATCCTATCCTGTCGCCTCCCAAGTTGTAGAATACAACCTGGTGTCCTTCTCGCTTTTGCATACCACGTCACCCCATCCGAACCAGTCGACTATGCAATGTGTTCATCCGAATATGTAGACTTGCGTTCAACTCTAATTCTCCTTTACTACTACTATGAATGGTGGCCTTCACCCGCCTCCGAGGGAAACAAATTTGAAGAAAATTCCACAGAAAATGACTATATAATAACCTACAGTACCCGGCGAAGAGCTGACGACGGGCCCGCGTCGTGGTAGACGAAGAAGGGGGTATAAACTAACTCCGAGGTGCGGCCCGCGTACGACGGCACTGTAAGTAATTATGCCATCGAGACAACACCGCAAATCCGTCCACAGCGCCGGACATCCGCGGCGCGGCGCGGGCGCCCGACTGGACACAGCCGCGGGCACAGACGGCAGACGCCCGCCTGGCGACAATGATAATGGCGTGGAGTCACGCATACGCGGAGCTCTCGAGCCCGGCCTTGCTGACGCGGCGCAGGGGCTGCAGCGTCGTCTCGTCGACGGGCGCGCGCCGCGCGTGGCGGTACCGCCCCGCCGCGTCGCGCACCTCCATCTCCTGCCCCGCGCTCCCCACCGCGCCGTCCGCGCCCGCCCCCTGCGCTCGCAGGCGCCACCGCGTCCAGCACGCCGAGAAGGACTGCGTCTGCGCGAACGCGGGCGGGAGGCTCTCGCGCACGTGCCGCCGCCGCGCGCGCCCCCACCGCGACGCCGTAGTTCGCGTTATGCCCGTGCCCCGGCGCGGTCGTCGCCGTCGGGCGCGCCGGCAGCGGGCTGCACGCCGACGGACTTGCCGCCGAGCTCGGCCTCCTCGAAGGCCATGAGCTCGGAGACGAAGCCGATGTTGGGGCTGATGCCTTTGCGCCGCTCGAGCACGAAGGCGTATGCGCGCGAGAGCGTCCAGTGGTTTGCGTGGATGAGGTATGCCATGACGGCGGTGACGGAGCGGCTTTTGCCGGCTTTGCAGTGCACGTAGGTCGCGGCGGAGTGCAGCCGCGCGTCGTCTGGTGGTGGGCGTTAATTAAGTCGCCATAAGTCAAAAAATAGCTCACCGAGGATCTCGCACACCTCGTGCACGCCCCGCGCGATGTTCTCCTCCTCGACGGTGTCGCGCATGGGGATCTTGTGGTACTTGAACAGCGAGCGCAGCTGCAGGCCGTGGTCGTCGTCGCACTCGGCGGCGATGTTGAGGATGCGCCGCACGCCGAGGGCCTGCAGCTCCGCGACGTGCTCCGGCAAGGTGAGCTCCGGCCCGAGGAACAGGAAGTGCGGCAGGATCGTGCTGATGCTGAACTCGGGGAACGGCTCCTCTGTCGTGGGGCGGTCGTCGGGCGCGCGGTCGGCGGCGGGTCGCCCGGCCCGCGCGAGAAGGAGTGGCTGAAGTTGAAGCCGGGGGGCCCGCCGCCGCCGCGGGGTGTGCCGGGGGGTGCGGCGGGGTGAAGTAGGCGGTGGGGAACTCGTCCG
>QVIE01003217.1:0-13478 GCA_013387415.1 Panellus pusillus | reverse complement strand
GGCGACGACAGACAAGGGATCGTCTTCTTGCAGACGAAAGCACAGGTGGCAGACTTTCACAACATGATGACTGGGTTGGGAATACAGGCTGTGCAATCCAACTCCTCTTATGAGTTGCAGCACAGTGACAAGGCAGCATGGATGTCAGGAGCTGCTCGCTGGGTTGGTGCCATGGGAATGCTCTGCCATGGGATAGACAATCTACACTGCATGGTGGTGATTGGTGTGGACTGGCCCAGGCTTGATTCAGCTGGCGCAAACCTGGGACATTATTGTGGCCTAGAGGGCCAGGAGTCCCGGGCTTTCGTGGTAACAGGTGAGTGGTTGCCGCAGCATGTGCTGAGGTTGAGAGGTGGCTTGCAAGGAGTGGACGAAGACAGGGATGTTGAGTGCTTTGAGGCCTCATACAGGCTTTTCAAGCAGCTGCAGGGCTGCTAGCAGATATGTTTAGTGCAGCAGAGTGTGACCTGTGCTGCCCTGACTCAGGGAGATTGCAGAGTTGGTGAGAGGCACGCTGCGGCTGCCCACACCAGAGGCACCTCTGACTCCTGCCCAGCTCCTGTACCCTGTGCGTCCAGTGTCAGTGCAAATGAGTTTTCAAGTGCTGGGGACCATGCTGCTGGCACTGCAGAAAGCTCATGCAGAGCTTCTGGAATCGGACAAGGCTTGTTTGCACTGGCGGATCGTGGCAATGGCCAGCGTGCTGCATGGGTACTGTGCCAGGTGCTGGGCAAGTGCGGGTGAGTTGCTGCCCTAGCACCCCAGTGGTGCCACATGCAACTGTGCTGGGATTCACGCTTCAGCCAGCTGGCCAGGGTTCTCAGATTTTTGAAAGAGAGTCAAGATTGTCAGCCTAGCTATATGTTACCTGCAGAGAACAATTTCTTGCATCCTGAACACATTCACAGCATCAGAGGAAGACCTGAGCTCTGCCTGTTCCAGGACATGTACAAGCACAGGCTTTACATGATGAATCACACTGAATGCGTGTGGGTTTTGGTCACGGCCAAATGCTCTCTGCTGCCTCCAGATGAAGGAACAATGTCAGTGGTGCAGCTGGGAGAGTGGGCAGGAGCGAAGGGAAAGCACTTCTTCCATGACATTGAGCTGATGCCCTGGCTTTGAGAGCATAGAAAATTGGGAAATTCGGTGTAGCGTAAATTTCGATGCAATCACACACTGCAACAAATTCTCTGCAGCATGTCAGCAACTTTGATCATCAACAGATGGGACCCACAAAGCCGGCTAGTATTAATTCAAAATGATAATGTGCTGTAGGGTCCAGTGAGTGTATGTAGAGTGGATGCCTAGTGTTCCTTGCCAACGAATACAAGCATGTTTGCTGATTTGCACTGAGATAAGGTGAGAACTACTTGAATTTCATAGGACTCTCTAGTACAAAAGAAGAACAGTCTATGGAGAATATTCTACACAGGTCTGAGAGCTCTTGGGGGGCGAGCTATTGACAACTGTCTTGTCATTGTCTGTTTCGTCTGCAATGCCACAGGTGAAGCATGGCTGGGGGCCAAGTGGGTGGACCACACAGGTGCGAGGCGTGGACGGCACTGGGGAACTGTTGGGCCTGGGGTACCAGGGCACAAATCTGTGTCAGAGTCCACAAAGTCTTGTATGTGGCGGTCATCCACTGAGTTGTTGCTGCCAGTGACAGCTGTCTCTGAGATGGTATGCTCGAGAGGTGTATGACGGTGGCGTTGCCAAGCGCAGTGGTAGACGAGATCATGCGCCTCTCCCAGGCCTTGATTCTGTCTGTAAGCTCTGGATTTAAACAACGGGCGGCAAGGACGTGCCTGTGGACAGTCAGTGAGAGGAGGTGTGCAAACAGGGGTGGGAGGTGGAAGAGATGGATTCTATCGGATTGCAGATTTGACCAGATCCCACACTGCTGCACATAATCATTCCAGTGTTTCGACCCTACCACACTTGTTGAACCTTGACAAATTCAGTTCAGATACTAGCAAATGTGCCTTCCTATTCCAGCAGTGAGAGTGATATGCTGTAGACGTATCTTCTCCTAACAAGTATGCATCCTGGGTGATAATCCTGCCAAGGACGATCCCTGTGGCCTGGAAGAGTTTCATTGTATACTGTAAGCCCGCCTGCTTACATACATGTCACGTTACCATACTCGTCCTTACTCTCGTATATCCTGTACTCTCGTCCTTCTCAATTATATCGTGGTCTTATTGATCTCGGTGTGACCTTTCACTCTTAGTGTTTCCTGATTAGCCACCAGGTTTCCATATACCAATCTACAAGACAGTGTGCATATGCCAAGTGGTATGCAGTCCTTGTCTCAGAAAGGCAGTGTATTGATGATTTTTGTGAGCGTTTCTTGGCTTGGTAATTTGCTAGCGATCCAAGTCATTCTGGATTTAGTCAACCGTGGTGGGCCAGGGTGTATGATATGGAACTGCATTGCCTATCCATGCACCAAAAATGTGACATGTTTCTCCATCATCAATGAT
Source organism: Panellus pusillus (assembly GCA_013387415.1). Taxonomy (NCBI): domain Eukaryota; kingdom Fungi; phylum Basidiomycota; class Agaricomycetes; order Agaricales; family Mycenaceae; genus Panellus; species Panellus pusillus. The sequence goes on along the minus strand of QVIE01003217.1, from coordinate 10,992 downwards.
TTTGCCTCCCAGATCAATCAGTTCAGTCTGGAATTTGTCTATATGTTGTTCAATAATCACCTCTTTGTGATATTCTCTTGCACCAAAGGGTACTAATACAATCAAGGCCGACTTTCGTGAGTGTACCCAAAAATTGTTGGAGATTGGATTTGGACATGTCCCATTCTTGTCTTATACTGTGACACGATGTGACGTGTTCTGGTCATGTGACCGTGGCGTGTCGTGCTCCATCATGAGACTGGTATTCATCTGATAGTCATCCGGATACTCATCCAGACATGGGAAGATCATTCTCAATACAGCTCTTATCTTCTTATCTGCTTATCTTCTTATTGTATTCCTTATTGTATTCCGCTTTTGGGATTCCTTTTGTTACATATAGTATATCAGCATGGCGTAGCAGTAACCATCTGTCTGTGTTCTCTGGGTAAACCAGAAAACACCAAGTCTCTTTACGAGAGTTCGAACCTCGGTAAAGCTGCCTTCAGGGAGGGTTTAGTGGGTATTGGCCTTAAGGCTGGAGTCCCACACTGTTTGGCCTTTGCCATTCGTGCGTAAATGCATTCCCTCCCTTGGTAGCAGGTCATGTTCCTGCAAACTTTGTGGATCAATGGGGCTAACCTATTGTTCGTTGCCAATGATCATAACACATGCACCACAAAAAAAAACATATAGGTAGCTAGCTGTCAGCCTGGGTCCCCAGTTCTCACTGTTGACTCCAGGCAAGTAGTCTATTCGCATTTTCGCATTCAATACAAGAGTTCTCACTGTTGACTCCAGTCTTCTTTGCTGCCTGTTCTAACGAACATGTTGTGTCACGTCACAGCAAGACAAGAATGGACAATGTCCAAACTCAATCTCCAACATCAGTGCTCTGCACCACTGTGCTTCAGCCACTCGAAGTACTCCCTCATATGCCTTGAGATCAGGTTCCTTGCAGTCTCTGCGTTCAATAGCTTCTCATCTGCCATGAACAGGAACTCGCTGTACTCCTGTGCCATGTCCATCTTCCCTGTCAGCTTCAGCACTGCCACCATTGCTGGGCACATGATAAGGAGGTAGCGCAGCAGCAGCGGTTGTATGGGCTTCAGCACCAGGTAGGGCATGAACACGCCATATGCGATGTGCTTTTCCCACTTCATCCGGTGTATCACAAACCAGATGTCCTTCCCTCTGAAGAAAATTGTCTCACAATCTTCACGGCCAGGAAAGGCACCATCAGCACATCACGGCCAGGAAAGAGCACATCACGGCCAGAAAAGGCACCATCAGCTTCATGATCTTCCCATCTTCCCTCACCAGCGCCCCCACCGCTGTGCTGTTCCAGTGCTGACGGTCTTGACTGTCCACCCAGCTTAGGCCAAGCTCCTCCTGTTGGATGAGATGCTTCAGGAGCGCGTCTTTCGGCAGGAACTCGTGGTTCTTCACACAGCCATATCTCTGCCTCTTCTCTGTCCAGCAGTCTTCTGAATTTTCTAGCACCTCCAGCGGTGTATCGAATCCCCACAGGAACACCGCTACCTTCTGCTTGATCAAGGCCTGACAGCGCTTGATGCCCTCCTGGTGCTTCATCCCGTTCAGAGTGCACCTGTTGTGCATTATGTTCATGCCATCGGGTGCACAACACTGACTGTTCCAGCTTGACAGGAGAAGCACTACTTTGGTGGAAGAACCTGGAGCACAGTAGAAAAGGGCTGGCAGTGACTTGAGCCCTGGGAGAAATGGTGAGAACACAGAGGAACACAATATTTGATTGATCAGAGGTACACGAGATTGTATCTACAGTCAAATCAGTGGAGGGAGAGGTGTTGCAGAGAACAGGCGTGGGAATACGAAGGAAGGAGGTGTCAGCGAGAGTCTTGAAACCGTGATGGGCGAGGCCCTGGGTTGCCTCAACCTTGAGCTAATTTAATTACAGTGAGCAATGCAAGAGGTAATGGCCAGGAACAGGTAGCAGGAAGCTGCCTTATCCAACCATGAAGAACCACTTCTGCAGACAGTGGCACTTGAGCTCTGCAAGAATGTTAGGATACAGCAGGAAGAGAAAAATAAAAAGGGAGTGCACCATAAAGAAAGGAAGGAAGCTGGTCAGTTGCAATTGCATTGTGGATAATTGTTAGAACAGGCAGCAAAGAGGACTGGAGTCAGCAGTGAGAACTCTTGTATTAAATGCGAAAATGCGAATAGACTACTTGCCTGGAGTCAACAGTGAAAACTGGGGGCCCAGGCTGAAAGCTAGCTAGCTATATACTGTCTGTAACAAAAGGAATCACAAAAGCGGAATACAATAAGGAATACAATAAGAAGATAAGCAGATAAGAAGATAAGAGCTGTATAGAGAATGATCTTACCATGTCAGGATGACTATCAGATGAATACCAATGAACGGTCACATGATAGAGCGCAACACGCCACGGTCACATGACCATGACGCGTCACGTCGCGTCACAGCAAGACAAGAATGGAACATGTCCAAATCCAATCTCCAACAATAATTTCACATTCAGTGTCGAAAGTGTGTAATCAATAATGTGTTAGAACAGGCAGCAAAGAGGACTGGAGTCAACAGTGAGAACTCTTGTATTAAAGCGAAAATGCGAATAGACTACTTGCCTGGAGTCAACAGTGAGAACTGGGGACCCAGGCTGATAGCTAGCTACCTATATACCGTATGTAACAAAAGGAATCACAAAAGCGGAATACAATAAGGAATACAATAAGAAGATAAGCAGATAAGAAGATAAGAGCTGTATTGAGAATGATCTTCCCATGTCAGGATGAGTATCAGATGAATACCAGTGAATGGTCACATGATAGAGCACGACACGCCACGGTCACATGACCACAACGCGTCACGTCGCGTCACAGCAAGACAAGAATGGAACATGTCCAAATCCAATCTCCAACAACAGCAAGGGAGTGGCAGAGACACAAAATACAAGGTTACACAGCTAGAGACAGGCAAAACTGTTGGAGATTGGATTTGGACATTGTCCATTCTTGTTTTGCTGTCACATGACGTGACGCATTCTGGTCATGTGACCGTGGTGTGTTGTGTTCTATCATATAACTGTTCATTGGTATTTATCTGATACTCATCCTGACATGGGAAGATCATTCTCTATATAGTTCTTATCTTCTTATTGTATTCTGCTTTGAGCAATGCTTTTGTGTTATACAGTATATACAGTGGCGGCAAAAAGTAATGAGCGCGGTGGTTTGAGCCCGTCTCTGGGCCGAATCACTCCAAATAAAATCCTGCCATTAAATTTGATCAATTCCAAGACTTTCGGGATAATTTAAACCATATCATACCTGCTTCGATGTTGCGCAATAGCAAAAATGAGCGGTTTCTGAAAAATCGACTTTTCCTATGTGTGCCGTACCATCAAACGGTCATCATAGCATGAAAGTGCTTGAAAAATAGACCTCATTCACATTTTAGTTGAGTGGAATCGGTGGACCTGAGGTCATGTAATCTGTGCTCGAAGTTGGTCACTTTTGCCATTTTGAGCCATTCTTGGTCCATTTGCACTCAAAATGCCAGGATTGCAGCGCACTTTGCGAGCTAAAATCTCTATTGATTCCCCTCAACTAAAATGTAGATGAGGTCTATTTTTCAAGCGCTTTCATGCTATGATGACCATTTGATGGTACGGCACACATAGGAAAAGTCGAATTTTTGGAAACCGCTCATTTGCGCCATTGCGCAACATTGGAGCAGGTATGATATGGCTTAAATTATTCCAAATGTCTTGAAATTGATTAAATTTAATGGCAGGATTTTATTTGGAGTGATTCAACCCAGAAATGGGCTCAAACCACTGCGCTCATTACTTTTTGCCGCCACTGTAGCTAGCTAGCTTTCAGCCTGGGTCCCCAGTTCTCACTGTTGACTCCAGGCAAGTAGTCTATTTGCATTTTCACATTTAATACGAGAGTTCTCACTGGTGCCGGGTTTTGAAATATTTTGGTCATGTATTGAAGAGCACTGTGCAGTGACGCTGATGTATCGAAGAAAGGCTCTGTATAATACATTTGATACATGCGCTGCAGGCTTGAAACTTTCAATGTATTATATGTATAATACATGTATTAAACCATGTATTTAATGTATTTAATACCCTACTCCCAGTCGGCAGCATCACAGTCAGCGTCCTCAGCTGTCCACTTTGTACCTGGGGCTTTGGAAGGCTTCTTTGTTGGAAAAGTGGCTGAAGCAGGACTCGAACCTGCGTCCTTCTCACTATATTTGAGATGCTTTTATATCCAACTGAGCTATTCTGCCAATTGTGTGAAGGGACGTCCCAGTGGGAACTGCAACACTGCCCCGGTTTCCTAGCACTATTGGCATCAGAAACACACATAGGGGGGCACTATTTTTCCAAAGGCACTCACAGAATGCGGGAGTTACTTGTCTAACATCTGTAAGTTGCTGCTACCATGTTGGAAAAGTGGCTGAAGCAGGACTTGAACCTGCGACCTTCTTGCTATATTTGAGATGCTCTTATATCCAACTGAGCTATTCTGCCGATAGTGTGAAGGGAACTCCCAGTGGGAACTTCAACATTCTTTGCAGGAGCGGAAACTAATCGGTGGGGCTTCAACTGATTGGGCGCAAAGCACTGGATAAGTTTCAGAGCCCTCAAGTCAATGTAGGTTTTCCGACTCGCTCTTCCTACTTGCAGGCACCCCCAGTGCTACCCCGCCCTACCTCAGTTTTAATACCCAATACTTTAATGTTGGAGTGGACAGACCTTCAGGTGTCCTGTTTGTCCCAGCTTCAGCCATTCTGCTCACGTAAAAGCAGCTGGACCAGCAAGTTGCAGGCCATTTCAATACACAATGCGACCGCTGTAAGCTTCCCATTACCCCGTACGGGTTTGGCGTCTATGGCTGGGACAACAATGATCCTGCCATACTATACCCTAAATCTATGGTGTGCAAGGCCTGTTATGTGTACAACGACATCTGTAATCCTGGGGCAAATACGGCCACACTTGCTAACAGGGTACCTGCCCTGCCGGATCTTTTGCTTGCCAAGATGTTCCCACCAGTTGTAGCCTTCACAACAGTGCGTCTAGCCTAACCATGCCCTCACCATCTTGTTAATACTTCTCCTTTTCAGTGCCGGCCATTCAAGCTGTCCCGCTTGGCACCACCCATGTTTTCAGAAAGCTTGATCACATTGACACCAACAGGTTCCTTGTCGACCGTCTTAACAAAGCCCAAGCCAAATCTTGGGCTTTACCGGTCGGCCACCCAGATCGCATGACTGCTAATTGAGCCTATGACATCGCATTTGCACAGTGGCTGGAATACATTGAACAACCCGCATCATCTCTACACCCTACGTAAGGTCTTATTCTTCCCAGCGCCTTTAAATTCTCTAATTCACATGTAGCCCGTGAGCTCCTCCCACCTCGAACTCGGGGTGCTCTGCCTGTGGACATGAGTGAGGAGTCATCTATTCCTTGGCAAAGCTTCTTGGTCTATTTCCTGCCCCAGCAAGGAGACGGCTATTCACGCCAGGGTGGACAAGGTTGCAGAGAAATTTTATAGCTACTGGGATTATGCCTAGAATCTGGAATTGGACAACGCTTCGGAGTCAGAAAGATAGTTAGCGCTTAGAACGGGGAGCTACATTCAAAGGAGAAGAGATGTTGGGCTTGATTTGGGATTTGCGTCATTGTTCTTTAACTACTAATACACATATGTTTTCAATTTCTTTGCTACTGTTGTGACTCGCCGCCGTGCACAGAAAAACTGTTTGGGGGCTCAAAGAAGAAGAGATGTTGGGCTTGATTTGGGATTTGCGTCATTGTTTTTTAACTACTAATACACATATGTGTTCAAATGTTTGCCACTAGTGTGACTCGGCGCCGCACACATAAAAACTCTGAAAAAAAGATCTTCTGGAGATCAAACCCGGGGCTCACAACACTGAAGGGAAAAGTGGGCAAACTGGCCGTGACACATTACCACTATGCTAAAGGCCCGGATAGTAATTGCATTGGTCTGACCTCTTCAAACCCTTTGCTGTTCTGCAGAACCATGAACATTCAAAGAAAGGAAAAAACAGGCCTTCCGGGGATCAAACCTGAGGCTCACGACCCTTAAAGGAAAACTAGCCGTGATGCATTACCAATATGCTAAAGGCCCAGATAGTAGATGCATTAGTCTTATCAATATGAAGGAAAACAGATGTTGAAATTAAAAAAACAAAGTGGGCCTTCCAGGAGTCTCACCCGATGATACAACTGCTAAATAAACAGGTGTGTAATCTTGCATTTTTGCAACTTTGGTGCGCACACCAACTGATCGTATGTTAATGATGCGTATATGAGCGGGAATTTGGCAGTATGGTAAATACTTGGCTGTTCTACCAAGTGGCAGTCGATATACCAACTCGAAAGGGTTCTGAGGAACAAAATGCTAGACACCATACCAAGGAGAATATACCCATATCAAAAGACCAATGCATGAACATATTCCGAGGAAGACACCTGTTGAGATTTCTTACTAGGAAGCGATTGTTTCGAGAACTATGCATATTGCAGACTTCTGAGGAACTATAAATAGCGCGTCTAGAAGGAACAGTGGCTCAGAGGAGCTGGAAGAAACAGTGAATATTATAAAGAAGATATATTCAACACATAGAGACGAAAGAATGGCTTTCCTCAGAATCGAAGTCAGGCCCGAGGAACATTTTTGGGTTGGAATTACTCGTCGGGAATATCGGCTTTTTACGGTGGCGTGATTTGCGCGACATTACAGCATGACCAATTAGGATAACCTAAAGAAAAGGAGTAGTACTCTGGCGCTGCGCATACACGCGTACCTGGCAGTGAGCCCTCGCACCCTGGCTCCACAAATAAAGCCAGAAAAGGTATAATGAAAGGCACAGAGCGGAAGGATCGATCCAATAGGAAGAGAGAGAGCAGAACGCTGATACGACTGCTAAATAAACAGGTGTGTAATCTTGCATTTTTGCAATTTTGGTGTGCACACCAATGCCTCTATCTGGTGATATACAATCAGGGTCAGAGTTGAGCTCTGAGCTACTGATCGTGTGTTAATGATGCATATACGAGCGGGAATTTGGCAGTATGGTAAATACTTGGCTGTTCTACCAAATGGCAGTCGGTATACCAACTCGAAGGGGTTCCGAGGAATGAAATGCTAGGCACCATACCAAGGAGAATATACCCATATCAAAAGACCATTGCGCAAACATATTCCGAGGAAGACCTTTTTCAAGATTTCTTACTAGGAAAGCGATTGTTTTGAGAACTATGCATATTGCAGACTTCTGAGGAACTATAAATAGCACATCTAGAAGGAACAGTGGCTCCAAGGAGCTGGAAGAAACAGTGAATATTAGTACGAGGAGATATTCAACACATAGAGAGGAAATATTGGCTTTCCTCGGAATCGAACTCAGGCCCGAGGAACATTTTTGGGTCGGAATTACTCGTCGGGAATATCGGCTTTTCACGGTGGCATGATTTGCGTGACATTACCGCATGACCCATTAGGATAACCTAAAGAAAGGAGTAGTACTCTGGCGCTGCACATACACGTGTACCTGGCAGTGAGCCCTCACGCCCTGGCTCCACAAATAAAGCATGAAAGGCACAGAGCGGAAGGATCAATCCAATAGGAAGAGAGAGCAGAACGCTGAGACGGCGACTCCGACACACTAGCGTGAACTTAAAATAGATTTAGGATCTTCCGCGGAACGTTACTGCAAAGCAACTACCACTTAAAACCTTCAATCCACACACACACAACAACCAATTGAACCTTGGTATGTCAGAAGTCTCAACAATTTGAGTTCGGGTCACCCTGCAGTATACAGGTAAGATTAATGTTTCCTCGGAAAGCACTCTTCGTTTCTTAGAAACGTATCAGATCAAACTTCGAACTAAAGAGTCCTCGGGTTGATAGATTTCGGTCACAAAGTACACGAGTGAACAATGTATTGGGTTTTTATATTTAGATTCCTCGGAAGTATGTTCCTCGGAAAGGGTTTTTGAAGCGTCCAAGGGGCGAAACCTTGCGAACCTCAGTAGAAACACCCGGGGGTTTAACCCAGCGTACTTCCTAGTAACAATTTACAACCCCGATGCAACACGGAGAGGAACTGTGCTACAGCGAACCGTTCACACAATTGACCCAAGTTGAACCAGAGCTCGGGTACCTTTGAAAGCTTATTTGAGGGTGGCCTCGATTGACTCACGCACACAACACGCCCACTTTGGTTATGCCAACAAATTCACTTTATATGTAACTAGCTAAGAAATGTTTGGTAACAAATCTCCGCGGAACGTCACAGACCACACCGCAACCGTTTTACTAGCTTGGACCGAGGTCTGGGCAAGTGGGGGGTTCGATATGATACTGTTCCTCGCGTTTCTGGTGGGTTTATATACATTTTTACAAGAGTGATGAGTAAATATTCTACAGTAATAATTGAGTGGTGGTGTTTATTTCTCCGATGCCCCGCGCGTAAATATGCCTGTTTTTGGGTCGGACAGTCAGCCAGATTATCCCGAGGGACTGCCAAGAACCCTTCCGAGGGAGCTGCCGGACGCGCGTCCTGCTCTCTCTCTGCCTATTGGTTCGATCTTTCCGCTCTGTACCTTTCATTATACCTTTTCTGGCCTCAATTGTGGAGCCAGGGCGCGAGGGTTCGCTGCCGGGTACGCGTGTATGCGCGGCGCCAGAGTACTACTCCTTTTCTTTATGTTATCTTAATTGGTCATGCCGTAATGTCGCGCAAATCACGCCACCGTGAAAAGCCGATATTCCCGACGAGTAATTCCGACCCCGAAGTGTTCCTCGGGCCTGAGTTCGATTCCGAGGAAAGCCATTCTTTCCTCTCTGTAAGTTGGGCGTTACCCAAAATAGTATTCTTCACATATTCCAGTTCCTCGGAACCACTGTTCCTACTAGACGCGCTATTTATAGTTCCTCGGAAGTCTGCAATATGCATATTTCTCGAAACAATCATTTTCCTAGTAAGAAATCTTGAAAAAGTCTTCCTCGGAATATGTTCGTGCAATGGTCTTTTGTTATGGGTATATCTCCTGGGTATGGTGCCTAGCATTTCGTTCCTCGGAACCCTTTCGAGTTGGTATACCGACTGCCATTTGGTAGAACAGCCAAGTATTTACCATACTGCCGAATTCCCGCTCGTATATGCATCATTAACACTCGATCAGCAGCTCGGAGCTCGACTCTGACCCTAATTGTATATCACCAGATAGAGGCATTGGTGTGCGCACCAAAATTGCAAAAATGCAAGATTACACGCCTGTTTATTTAGCAGTCGTATCATCTCCCCTTCACTAAATCTCGACCGTCCCCGGTCGCGGACATGCGCGATCATAATCCATCGATTTAGCGTTCCTCGGAATGATAGCTTCGCGAGGAATTCTATTTATTCGTCATTTAATTGACCATTCCTGCATCGTTGTCATATTCTGTCAAAAGAATCCGTCAAGAACCCTTATTCGGTATTCCGATTGTTCCGTGCAGATCATTCTCACGGTTGAAAATCTTCCCCGTCGAGGTTCGATTTTTGCGTCTCTTCTCCCGAATGGCTATCAATTCTATTGATATAACCATCCTGCTTCGAAAACTGAGGTCTCGAACGTTCGAAACACAGCTCGCACTCCTTCCTCGGAGACCTCTGTGATATATATCTCTCATAAATAGCACCTTCGATTTTCCATCACACGAGGCGCCTTTTTATGGAGACTCCATTTCCTTAAGTCCAATTCAATAGACTTATTTCTTCTCGCGTCGGGGGACCCTGCACTGTCCGTTGGCTTGCCAGACTTCTCGACTTCGCCGCCAATGTCTTTATATTGCCCGTCCCCTCTGCGATTTTCTCCATTTTTTCTCCCTGCTGGTTCACCCTTCTGTATCGCCAACTCACTCGCTCGCGACACCCCTTCGGGCTACTCTTGCCTCTTTTCTGCCACGGCAGCCCAACCTTTCTTCGTGCTGGTCCCGTCCGCGCCATACTCCACTAATATGCCGACTCTCGACAACATGCCCTCTGAGCTCGAACTCTTCCTCCCTGGTGTGCACGACGATCATGGCGCGCGTATCCGCGCCGATCCTTGGATCCTTTTTCGTTCGCACCCGGAGAAGACGGCTCGTTTCCTCACTCTGTTCGATGGGAGCGCCCTGCAGGCTGCCCAGCACGCACTTGCCTGGTCTACGGTCGCATTCTTCGTGCAACTCGTGGTAAGTTTCTCCCCCTGTCTCAGAGGAGTCTCATAAACTGACTCGTCCCTTTTTCTTTTAGCGCGTCTATCGCACGTACCAGGCGGGGACTTTCGACTTGCTCTTCGAGCAGTTTCTCAAACAAGGCTACTTTGTCGTCGTTACCCTGGATCGTCGTTTCAGCGATTCGCTCGTCGGGAACGAGACCGTGCGCAACGTCTTCATCGCCGGTCACCCCGATAGCTCCAAGGTGCCGTATAAAAAGGTACGTTCGCTCTTTTCTCATTTTATTTCGGTTCCTCGGCGCTAACTCAACTTATTCGACTTAGCCCGCCTTCACCTCTGCTTTCGTGATTCCGCCGCCGCCTGCTCCTACTATGCAGGAAATGTTGGACGCCATGTCCGACGGCCCTTCTTTGATTGATTCTTTCGTCGTTCGCAAGCGCGCCTCTTCGCGCGAGCTCTCCTCGGACGACGCGCACAAGCGCGTCAAGCAAGAGGACGACCCGCACTTCGACCCTCGGATCCACTTGTCACCTGGCCCTAAATCTCTCATTGCCATCGACGACTCCGAGGACGAAGAAGCTGGGACTCCCGAGCCTCCGCCCGACTCTAAAGACGACGAGGGACGACAACTTCGAGGAGGAGGGCTCTTCTGGCAGCGAGGCAACCTCGCGTGCGTCCCACCAGATCGTAAGTCGTCTCGTCTCTTTTTATCTTTTCTCTACTCAGGATACTTACCAGATTTCCAGA
>QVIE01002963.1:0-20735 GCA_013387415.1 Panellus pusillus | reverse complement strand
TTGGACACTAGGATCCCAGATAACAGGTAAAAGTCACAAGGGAAGCAGATGAATTCAACCCGTAAGTAACCCGGTAGTCGGATTTCTGTTTTGATCAGGCAAACGGGTTACTGGACCCCGCCAAAAATCGGCGCCGCGACCGGGGGAAAAGCAAAGTTTTCTTGATCAAAACCACCTGTTTTTCACCCGGCTGTCACCCGGTCGAATGCTCCGGTGTACGGGGTATTTTCAATAGTCCCGGGTGAAAATACCTTGTTAAATGGTTTACAATGCCCAGGTTTACGGGTTAATTAACTAGCGAGAATAATCCGTTCCGGGTCTTACAGTGGATTTGGATCAGGCAAACTTCAAACTTCGATCGCGAAGCACAGAAAAGCCGCGGCAGCCAAGCGGCCGGGCCGTGCCGGCCGGCCTGATGGGGAATCAAATGGAAGCAACAGTGGCGGTGTCGTTGTATTTGCGCGGAACCAAACCTGAAAGTTTTCTAGAGGGCGCGCCCGCCGGCCACAAAAGAAAGTTGCATTTTCTAATCCGACGCGACTTAGCGTCGTTCCTGATATTTGTGCCGCGCCTGCGCTGGCGTTGGTTCTCTCCGAGTCCGGTTGCGGCATGTGGTGAGTGTCGCAGTAGGCCCTGCAAATTTGCTGCCAATCCATCTAACGATAGCTCTCAGCTAACAACTTATGTTCTTTTGCCGTCGGTTTTTGTTTAAACTTGAATTCCGAATCTTTCAGCCATTCACCATCTCCGTGTTACGCCGACATGTCCCGGTTCCTCACATTCGAACTCAGACGACCTTGTCCGTCTCCTCCCTGTCCGCCGAAAGTCTCCTGCAGAGGCTCCGCGAGTACGGGTCCAACACTCCGAAAAGGCCGGATAAAATGAGGATATCATACCTACAAACCTATCAGCATCTTCGCGCCCTTCACCGGCCCGTGTTGGCCACACTCCCCGTGTCCTCATACTTTAGTCTTTTGAGGCATGCGTCCAGACTTGAGCTCGCCGGACCAATTACCCACATCATCGAGGACATCCTCGAACTATGCCAGAAGCTGAGCGTGCGCCGGCAATGCTCAAAATTCTCTCGTCCGCCACTCTCCACCTCTTGCCTCCTGTTACGATCCTGCCCATGTTACGATGTCTACACGGCTCTTCCACAAGAGAGTTGGACAAGCTTTCTACTCCGGCTTTGGCAGTCTTGGTTCGCATCGTGGCCGCTGCCGCGCCCAGCCAGGCAGAGTCGGCACTGCTGGATCACCTGTTTCCGCTGCTTCTCATCCGCCTGGAATCGCTGCCTCAACCCGACGGCGCTGACGTTCTGACATACGTGCCTCCCGATATCATTTGCGCCTCCTTTTCATTCGTTGAAAAACTTCTCAAGGTATCACAACAAGAACGCGCTCTGAAGGTGTTCCAGCTACTTGTCGACTCCGGCAATGTCCCTCCTGAGGCCGTTCAGACTATACAAGGGCTGAATGACTTCGCGTCTATAATACGCTCTTCTCTGGTCAGAGCTAGCGCGCATTGGCATTGGCGGCCTTTGGCCGAAGCATTCCTATCTTCTTTGCTCCAAGATACGCCAGAGCCCGGTCAGCCTGTCATCACATTGACCATCGATACGATATACAGTTGTCTCGACAACCCTATTGTGGCCGACCTGCGCGCATGTCGGTCGTTGATTTCCCGGATACATCCCCTCTCTCCTGTTCCGAACGGAATTATACGACAGTTTTATGATGCTTCCCACACGATTTCCGCTGCGCAGGAAGCCCAAGCCCTCTACGGATTCACGCGCACCGAGGAGGTGATGAATACTCATGCATACCCGTGTCCCCGAGGTCCTTCGTTGCCGTGGCTGTTGCGGCACCTTCTCCAAGTGCATTCGCATCTCGCAAAGGATCTCGGGACGGAAATACTGGACAGAAATCTGCCCATACCCTTGGAATTCCGAACGCGTCTGGTCGGAGAACTTGCGGCTGCGGGCCATGGGACTATCGCCCGAGGTCTCTGGAGTAGATGGTCTGTTGGGAGGGATCGCGACGCGTTTATTCAAAGCCCCGCCTTGATGATCCGCATGGTCAGCTTGTTTAATCACCTTGGACAGCGGCAGGAAGAAGGCTTGGAGCAGAGAGAGGGCAAGGGCCCGTTCCCCGATGACGAGATCGCTCGAGAAAAGATCGCAGATTTTCGAGGCTTCATCGACTTTGTCTTGGCGGAATTCACGCGGGTTCATCATCCCATCTCCGCTGCACATCATCGCATCCTTACATCGTATGCGCGAGCGCTCTTTATTATCGGCGATTTCGCCAAAGGACCGCCATGATCCAGATCATACTTGGTCGACAGGAAATGCCCGACTTATACGATGTGAATGTGACGCTCACTGTCATCGCGGAGCACAACCCGCGTACGGCAGCGCAGGTTGTGACGCGGATGATCGAGAAAGGTTTACAGCCGGATACTATTACTTTCGGGACGGTCATGCACCATGCTCTCGAGCGCGGCGATATGCTATTGGTGGACGAGATGGTTCAACGGGTGCGCTCGCTGAAGAATGCGCAGATGAGCTACAAATCGATTGTGTCTCTGGTGCGGGGCAGCGTCGCGTTCTCGACCGACTTCACGCAGCGAACCAAGTTGCAGAGCGTGCTCAACATTATCAAGGCGGTTGGTCGGACGACAGTAGTGACGTCGCCGCACATTGGGCGATACTTGGTCTACGCGTCTTTGCAAGCGGACGACCCCGTGATGGCGTTCAGGTTTTGGGAATATCTGCTCAAGGAGAACGCGCCTTGGAACGATCGGGAGCAGACGGTGCAGCGGGAACTGATTGCGCGACGGATTCGGACTCATCAAAAGCAAAATTGGGTGAAGGAGGACCATGCAAGGGTGATGATTGCCCAACTCAATAAAGGCGCATAGCACCTTTCTTGTGTTGTTCACGTGTGAAAGATACCGAGGAATCTAAACGGAAGCATTGGAAGAGAAGGTTGTTGTAGCTGCCAGACTGCTGGTGCTTGACCCGCCGGAGATTGACCGGGGCGGCCTCGTGACAAAACCCATGTTGGGATGTGGCAGGGTAACGAGCGGCGTGATTGAGTATTAAATCACCCATTAAACTAGAGATCTAAGAACCCTTCTCCCCGCTTTTCCTGACCGTCCTGCACGATGCCCGTACCCCGGACCAAGAAAGAAAACAGCAGTTCGGCAACCCCGCCAACCGACGACGAATATGCCACCCTGAAAGATCAAAATAGTAAAACCAAAAGAAAGTCAGTGTGATCCCCGAGCTTTCCCCTTGTCTCCCCCCACATCGACCCTGCCACCCCCGCATTGCGTGTTTCTCCAGCCGCCCCTACGCCGTCGAGCATGTCCTCTTCTCTGTCCTTTCTTTCGCCTCTCGCGTATGCAGTATTCGCTGACTGTCCGATTTATTTCGTAACAGGAGACAATCACAGAGTATGTCTGTTTTTACCGATTTTGAACGCGTTTTTCAATTCTATCTAGGCTGCGATGCCTGCAGGGCACGCAAGGTTCGATGCGCCCGCGAGAATCCAGAGGATCCGAAACAGTCCTGCAAGCATTGTATCACTCTCGGTATACCATGCACGTACGACTATCAACCGAAGAAACGCGGACCTCCGAATCTGTATGCTGCTCTCCATATCAGGGACGGAAACTTTCTCTTAATATTCCGCAAAGCTACCTGCGTCGTCTTCAGGAGGCTGCTGCAGCCGCCGCCGTAAACCCGCAGGAGAGCCAAGCTGAACCGGATCCCTCGGCCTCTCCGGTATCTACCATAGCCAGTCCGACTCAAAATCTGCTTTCTCCCTCTGGCGGCTCGAAAAGCCCACCCCCTTCTTTTCTTGAACCATCCTTGAAGTCCGTCCCGTCCGTGCCGGTGCCTCCGTCAAGGTACCAGATTGCAGCCGATACTTTTCATCCACAGTACTCGCCCCCAAACTTCATGCCCTCCCCGACGTTCAACTCCGCGCGTCCGGCGGAACTCATTACCAATGGCAACAAGACGGAAGACTATCATTCCCCGACAGAGTCGTACAGCACGTATCCACTGTACAATTGGTCTTATAAACAGCACCAGGTCATTCCGTCACATCCGCCCAATGTTGTTCCCCCGCTGTCGTACTATTATCGCCCCCGGAGGCTGGATGAAATAGCACCCAGGGACACCATCTCCCTTATAATCGCCCTCTTCTTCGATTTTGTCTATCCCCTTACGCCCTGCGTACATCGGCCATCCTTCATGGCAGACCTGCATGCACGACGAGAAGAACGGGACCCTCTCTTTTTCGCGCTTGTCATGTCGACGGTGGCTTCGACTCTGGTGCAAGTTCCGCGCTCGTATCTTCCTATGGAACGGCCGGTGGTGCGCAAATTGGCCCAGGTATCAACTAAATCCTTTCCTTTATTCTTCTCTGACTTTTTCCCTTAGACTTGTCATGAGGCTAGCCGGCACATATCTATTGCATCGTACGACCCACCGACATCTATGCACGTCGTGATCCGTTATTTGTCCGTCCCAATGCTTGTTTTTCTTTCCCACGGCGCGTCTCACGCGTGAATTACAGCGACTGTATTTATCACTTCTGTGAAGGCCATGACGCAACGCAGCATGCAGCCTTTGGCGAAGCAGCGCACATCGCTGTGACTCTTCGTTTGCACGAGGAGGCCGCGTATGAGGGGATAGACCCCATTGAATGCGAGGTTAGACGGAGGATTTTTTGGCTTCTTTTCGGAGGTTGGTAGGATGCAGTGTGACTTTCCCACTCCTGAGCTGACGGCGTTTCCAGCCGATAAGTCCATGTCCATTCTATTGGGCAGACCGATCTGTTTGCGTGATGAAGACTGTACTCTACACTTTCCCAAAGAGTTAGATGACGAATAGTGCGTGTTTTGACTGTGCTTGAATGTTGGTGGCTTACAGTGAGTCGCGCAGCATTACTCCAAGCGCTTATCTTCCTCAACCACATGGTAAGACGGGTATGTATCCACCTGTTGTCTCTTCACGCCGTCTTGACTTTCTATTTCAGCCATTGTATCGGGTCTCAATTATACCTCGAGAATATTTGCTCTTCTTGGCGAAATCCTTGTCCGTATACGAGTCGACAAGCGCTCGCCCCCTCAAGGACAATTCGCCACTGCACGGTTGGAAGAGGTCCAGTCACTACACGCCCGCATACTCTCCGCGTTGGCCCACTGTCCAGAACCCTTGCGCCTGAAGCGGTCTTTCTCCAAGACCAATGTACCTCCAGAGTACGGTGGGGCTGGATTCCGGCAGGCGACTTTTGCCGAAGTGAAGGATTTCTTTGATAATCCGAATGCTTCCCGAGAAAATGCTTTGAATCCGTTCCTCGTGGTGCAGGGCAATATTTATGTCACTCAGGTATGTCGCTTGCCCACATTCCTTGCTCAGCTAATTGTCTGCAGCAACTGGTCCGCTTCGTGATCGAGCAATACCGGGACGAGCTGATCATGTCGATCCAAGGCAGTCTCGACGAACAAAAAATGGCCGAGGATCGTGAAGCGGTTGCCAGCGATCTGCTGAACATTCTTCACAGGTGAATAGTGAATGAAAAGTTTGCAATCGTTCTGACATCCATTCCAGCATACCCATACAATCCATTGCGACCAATGGTCCAAGTCTGGTTCATAAAGTTCGATTCGTTGCGTCCACTTTATTGGACGCAGTGCGCAAGGCAGAGACCGCGCCGGCGTCTGCTGCTCGAGCGCACGCATATTTATGTGCGTCGTTTGTTCTCAGTCGACCGCTCCGGACTGACGGTCGCACGTTAGGGGATTTCCTTAGTATTCTGTCGGAGATTGAGCGGAACTATTTGTGCGTTATAACAAGACTTGTTGATCACCACTGACGTTCCCTGGCAGATTGGACGATGATAGGGACGGTACATCTTCAGGTGCCGGGACATGAGCATGATGACTTGAACGTATTAATGGACACTTGCTTTCGGATTGCTACATACCCAATACTGTACAGATATATTCCGTGTTTATTGTTGTATTTCTGGTGTATAATTAGTGTGGCATCTACGCGTGTCACCTGATCGCAAGGGCCTTGTGAACAGCCATGAACGCGTCGCTGACGGAGGAAGAGGTGGGCCGTTTGGACCGTCAGATCCGCGTATGGGGGTTTGAAGCACAGCAACGGCTCGTTATGCACCATGTTCTCCGCCAAAAAACTAGCTGATTGACGTGATAGGATGCGCAATGCGACCATCCTGGTCATTCAGCTCAAGGCACCGCGACGGAGGCCATCAAAAATATTGTATTGTCCGGCATCGGCAAACTGGTCATAATGGACGGAGGCGAAGTCCTCGAGGAAGATCTTGGCTCCGGGTTCTTCTTCAGAGATGAAGATGTCGGAAAAAAGGTGAGATGGCGCTCCACGAAGAATCCGACTTGTTGTGCGGATATTCAATGGTTCTTTCTCGGCGGTGTACCCACACTAGCGTGTCAATGCTGCAAAAGATCGAATAGAGGGCCTCAATCCTCTCGTGACCGTTGAGACCGTTCCCACGTTCGCCGCTTTAGAGGGTCCCGACTTTGACGCAACAATCCGAAGCGTCGACTTGGTTTGCGTAACAGACTGGGACCGGGAAGGTCTCGTGCGTACCTTCTTCTAGTGCTTCCGCCACTCGAGAGTCAAGCAATTCTACTTAGATCCGGTTTAATGATGCTTGTCGACGTCTGGGCAAACCATTCTATGCTGGCGGCACGTATGGTCTTCTTGGCTACATATTCTGTGATCTGCTGCAACATGATTATGTTGCTCCGTGAGCCGTTTTCTATAACGGTTTAACAACTCTAACTTCTCCGATTTAGCCACGACCGTCCGTCCCAAAAGAGGCTCAGAAGAACATCAAACTCTCTGCCACCTATCCACCTCTCTCGGAAGCGTTGCGCCATCGATGGACCGCCCTTACGAAAAGGCAAACCAAGGAACTCAATCCCGCCGTCGTTTTTGCCATTCTCGGTAATCTTCCTTCTTCAGTCTCCCTCAGCCGCTCAACGTTCACTTGCAGCTCTTTGGGAACACCAAACCGTCCATGGAGAGCTGCCAGCCGGTCCTACTGACGTTACATCCCTGCAGTCGACTGCCAACGCTCTGATCTCAGCCGCTGACGTCAACAAGCAGGTGCTCACGACGATTCCTTCGGAGCTTATTCAGTTCGTGGTTTTCCTGCAACGTTGCTTACGCCCCTTTCTGACACAAAGACATAGATCACTAGCTGACACTGCGCGCCATGAATTTTCACCTGTTTGCGCGATAGTGGGCGGCATGCTCGCGCAGGATGTGTTGAAGACTCTTGCTGCGAGAGACCCCCCTATTGCTAACTTCTTCACGTTTGACGGCAACACTGGCGCCGGTACGGTTTGCCGAATGTCAATGCCCTGAGCCCTGTCTCCGATAATATGCCATGTACTGATCATGTAACAATATTGTTTCTTGCGCTTCCCGATGCGGAGGAGCTCGTGACGCAAACAAACTCTATTTTGTTCTCCATTTGATTTGGTTTCTAAGGTCGACGTATTTTTCTAGCTTTTTCAGCAGGGGGCATCGAGCAGCCAGGCTCCAGCACTTCGGTGAAACGGATCTACATTAGCATCCGGCGAGCTGTCAAAAGCCGTCGTCCCGATTAGGATTCTTGTTTCAGTGGCTGTGGCTGAGGTCATCTGCTTCTCACTCGAACATTCATCGTCCCTTGTTCCGTTCAAACAATATGGCCTCTTTCGACTGGCAATGCATCATTATTGGGTCCGGCAACGCAGGCTGCTGCGCCGCTCTTTCTGCCGCGGAAACGGGCTGTGATAAAGGTGCCTAATGCCTAATCTAGCGAGTCGAACGTCGGGTCTGGGAACTAACTTTAGTTTCGAGTCCTGGTCGTCGACGTGTGCCCAGCCGAGTGGGCCGGCGGAAACGGTTACTATACAGCAGGTTTGGTTTTTTGTCTACGTTCATCGTGCCCTGGCCATGAAACGTGCGCGTATCTCTTTAGGTGCCTACCGCACAGTGCACTCCGGTCTACAAGATCTCTTGCCGATCGTGAAGAACGTCCCGAAGGAACAAGCCGGCTTAATTGACATGGACGCATACTCGCGTGACGATTTCCTCGCCGACATAATGCGTGTGGGGCAGGGAAAACCTGATCCTGTTTTGGCGAGTGCCGTGGTTAACGCATCGCGGGACACGATCCAGTGGTTGGCCGACAGTGTCGGTGTTCCATTCATGTTGTCGTTCCATCGGCAGGCGTACGCCGTCGGTGGAAGACAGAGATTTTGGGGCGGATTAGTGCTTTGTACGGAAGACGGAGGTAAGGGGCTCATCGCCGCGCATCTGCGGGCTCTTGCCAAAGCCGGCGTGGACGTTTGGTACAATTGTCCTGCGGTGGCAATCACGATGGACAGCGGCGTGGTCAGCGGAGTAGTTGTCCAGAAAGACGGTGAAGAAATTCATCTCCGGGCTCCTGCTGTCGTCCTCGCCGCAGGGGGATTTGAAGCCAATCCTGCCCTGCGCAAAGAGAAACTCGGGCCTGGATGGGAACGTGCAATCGTACGCCTATCTATTCTCCAAGCTTCCCCAGTTATTTATCGTCTCGGAAATGACAAGTTGCGAGGCACGCCTTACAACAGATAGGTTAACACTTTCTGACGGTTGATTCTAAACTAGCAGAGCACAGGTGACGGATTCAGGCTCGCCGCTGCACTTGGAGCCCGCTTGTAAGTAATTATAGTTTCCGGGTATGTTTGTACCGATAACACCCCAGGGCCGGGGATTGGGCCGGGTGTCATAGCACTTGCTGTAATGCCTGCACATGGGAAATGACCGCTGTCAAACTAACAATTTCAAACCTTGCAGGGGATGCCGATGCCGCTACCGACGCAGGGGACCGTGAACTCACCAATCAATTTACTAAATCTGGGTATCCACTTGGTATTATGGTCAATTCTGCCGGGCGGAGGTTTGTTGACGAGGGTGAAGGTAAGTCTCCCTATCGAGTCGCTCGACTGGGATGATGACCCTTTTAGACTACCGTAACTACACCTACGCCAAGTTCGGAAAGGCAATCTTGAAGCAGCCCGGCGGGTATGCCTTTCAAATCTGGGACGCGAAAGTTATAGGGTCTTTGAGGCAAGAAGAATACGGCGACGGGATCGTGAAGAAGATACTTGCTGACAGTACGGAGGATTTGGCTGAGAAGTTGGCAGTGAACGGGTTGGAAGCAAAAGAGGAGTTGGTCCGGGTGATTCAGGAATACAATAACGCGGTGAGGAAACATCAAGCGGAAAACTCTGACAGGACGTGGAATCCCGCAGTGAAAGATGGCATGTCAACTCGCTCGTTAGCTCTACCAAAGTCCAATTGGGCGTTGACGATCGAGGAGTCTCCACTTATGGCGGTTAAAGTGGCATGTGGGATTACCTTCACGTTTGGAGGCCTTGCTATCGATCCAGAGACCGCGGAGGTTATTTCCGACGAGACTTCAAAAGCTGTTCCGGGATTGTTCTGCTGCGGTGAAATGGTCGGGTTGTTTTGGGAAATTACCCGGGGGGAAGTGGGCTGATGGCGGGCGCGGTATTCGGGCGCAGGGCGGGGCGAGCTGCTGCGAATCTGGTCTCGTAAATGAGACTGGCATCTCTTTGAAGCAAAAAAAAACATCCTACCACTGATTACTCGCAATTCCCGGAAAGAAACTCCAGTCTTCAAGCTTTAGCGCTCGGGACATTCGCCCAGGAGGCTGTGCGATAAGGGTTATCTGAGCTGTTTGGAGTAGTTGCTGCCAAAAGCCATGACGTTCAAATCTATACTTGTCACCATCCAACCATGCCCGACGCTCTTGCCAGCATCGCGGACGCGGCGATCGCCACGGGAACCTCACACACAGAGCACAATGACAGTCATACCCAGGCCAACATCACAGTGGACGCGGCGAAACCCTCTTCCTTCGACACTCCTCGGCTTACCCCGTCGATGAGGACGGGTCCTCCGCGTTCCATCTCATACGGAATGTCCCTTCCGAGCTCACCTGTGATCGCGCCTCGCGTGTACAATTCCAAAGAAATCTTGGAAGATGGCGCCCTACCCTTCTTGTCGCGAAATAGTTTCAGGACCCCGTTGGAGCTTCTCCCCGAAGGAGACAAGAAAGGAAAGAGACGCGAGACCCGCATTTTAGATGAAAGCTGGAACCCTCTCAAGTGGTTTCAGGACTCCCCTGCTGAATACGAGAAACCTGGTTTCTTTACTTCTTCGGAAGCTAATGCGGCCATTACACAGCCCGCTCCCAGAGTGCCACTGTGCAGGAAGAAGAAGAGGACACATCGCACCCCGGACTCGAAAGAACGTCGTCGATGCCAGACTCTCCTGGCGATAAACGAAAGACAGCGCCGAAATGGGGCCGGCTGCGCTCTCTCATTCCCCATATCGCCAGTCAAGCAAACAAACCGCCAACACCTGGAGCGTCAATTGTTCCGCACACTGTGAACATTACCGACGAGCTCATCGCCGGTGGTCTGTCGACGCTAATGTTGGGACTGTGGTTTGAGCGCGATGAAAAAGATAATCGCCGGATACCCGCCCTTTTCCACCGCCTCCGAATCCGAGTAACCGACAGTCTAAATCCACTGGATGGACAGAAATCAACATTCCGCATTGAGTGTGAAATGTATGAAAACGGCAGTATCCGCTGGGTTGTTTACCGCCAGCTCCGAGACTTTCTTTCTTTACATGCCCATTATGCTTTATCAAACGCATACAACCGCAATGTTGACGACCTCCTGAGTTTCCTATGACAAGTTGATTTTCCGTTGGTTGCTTGATCGTTAGCTCACGTCCTTTGCAGGTATCCCGTACTTCAAATTTCTCAAGAGGGAAGACAAAGAACTTGGACATAAAGACTTCGCACGTATGCAGCGGGAAAATTTAGAAAATTATCTTCTTAGCCTGATACGCGCGGTGGTGAGGTAAAAGTCGTTCAAACTGATTATCACTCACTGTCTGCCAGATGTTCCATCCCGCTGCTAATCGTTTAGCTGGGTTCCTCGAAATGAGCGCCCTGTTTATACATCTTGCTCAGGCAGGAGGGCATCAACTCAAAGGTGGATTTCTCCAAATCGAGTCAGACAAGAAGGGAGTAGTTTTCGGTCGCAAGTCTGCGACTTGGAAAGAAAGGAAGGAAACTAGATGGTGTGCAGTTCGCGACAGCTATATCGTCGTATCCGAGGAACTGGGCGGGGTATTTGTTTTCTCATCTCCGTTTTTCGTTCATTGACATCTCTGGCCCTAGCTCGAGATCTGGGATGTCTTTCTTCTTGACGCGGACTTTGACATAGAACGTCCCACACGTTACTATCGGCAGGGACTCAAGCTCCTACATCCCGACAGCAATGCAGACGACGATGCCCCATCACCAAATAAACTGCATACGAAGGATGCCGAAGTCACTTCAGCGCTGAGTTCCGTTCGTGGCACTTTGTCCAGACTGCTGAGAAGAGATGGGAATGGCACCTCCGGAGGAGACGACCGATCCTCGGTCAGTTCTGGCTCGTCTGCGGTCTCCATCGTGTCCCAGCCTCCCGCCCCGATGCTAGATCCTTCGACTAACGCCAATCCTCTATCTGGAGCTACGGAGGATCAAACTGACGCAGACAGGCAGTGGCATCCAGACGAGAAGAAGAAGAAGCAAGTCGCAGATGTTTCGAAGCACACGTTCTACATTGTCAACTCCCAGATGCGCCTCAAGCTATTTGCTCGAAACCAGGTTTGTCCATAAGTCTTTGTGACAAACTATTTACGAGCGGAGTTTATGCAGCGACAAATGCAGCAGTGGATCACTGCCTTAGAGAAGGTCAAATCATCAGCCTATTGCCAGCCCAACAGATTCGATAGTTTCTCCCCTATCCGATTGAATGTTGCAGCACAGTGGTTGGTTGACGGTGTCAGGTTCTTTCTCCCCTGCGGCGTGCCTCAACTCACAATTTTGAAGCGGGATTACTTCTGGAATCTTTCGCGCGCACTGCTCCTTGCGAGAGAAACCATCTACATACATGACTGGTGGTTGTCCCCGGGTTCGTACATTTGTACGCAGTAGACGCGCTGCTTACTGCTTACACTGTTCCAGAGCTCCAGATGCGGCGGCCAAACAAAGACCGGTATCGTCTCGATCGTCTGCTAGAGCGAAAGGCAAAGGAGGGTGTTAAGATCTACGTCATTCTCTAGTGCGTTTGCCGCTGAACTGCCCGGTCTGTGTTGACCTGTAATTAGTCAAGAAGTTTCCAATCGGACAACCCCAACTGACAGCAAGTGAGTTGCCCGCCATGGAAAGCATGATCT
Source organism: Panellus pusillus (assembly GCA_013387415.1). NCBI lineage: Eukaryota > Fungi > Basidiomycota > Agaricomycetes > Agaricales > Mycenaceae > Panellus > Panellus pusillus. The sequence continues at coordinate 8,368 of QVIE01002963.1, read as the reverse complement.
TAAATGCTTATCACTTCCAGCTATACTAAACAGCGACTGACGGCGCTGCATCCAAACATTCTAGTCCAGCGCTCGCCTTCTCACTTCCAGACTGGCACGTTCTATTGGGCCCATGTACGGTATACCAGTTGACATTTTTCCTGTGAGAATAATTTTTTGCAGCATGAGAAGATGTGTGTGATCGACCAAACGATTGCGTTCATGGGTGGGCTCGATCTTTGCTTCGGACGGTATGTGTTTACCCTTGCTGGTACATACCCCTGATTGGCTTGGCAGTTGGGATACCCCACAACACGTTATTGTAGATGATGTCGATCCTGGTGGTGAACAGTCGGAGATATGGCCAGGTTCGTCGGATTGGCGAGTCCTGATCTTTAGCCTCATGCCTCGTTTTACAGGGAAAGACTACAGCAACCCTCGATTGTTGGATTTCCACACTCTTAATAAGCCCGAGGAGGACATGTACGATAGATCTAGGGTCCCTCGAATGCCTTGGTATGTATTATTTGATCCAAACTCCAATGTCCCCGTCGACTCCCCGACGCATCTTTAGGCATGATGTGGGTATGCAAGTCGTGGGCCAGCCCGCGCGGGATTTGTGTCGACACTTCGTACAGCGGTCTGTCTCATTTCTTGATTCACGAATCACACTGGGCTGAAGAAAAAACTAGGTGGAATTATCTATTGCGAATCAAGGTAATGGAGACATTGCATGTCCTATCATATGCCGAGACTGACCTTTATGTAGAAACACACTATACGAATGCCATTCCTCTTACCCCCTCCGGAGTTCAGACCGGGAGAGCTGGCAGATATGCAGCTTACTGGGACGTGCGAGATGCAGATCTGCCGCTCTGCCGGTCCTTGGTCGCTGGGCACAAAGAAGACCGAGCATTCGATCCAGAACGCGTATTTGAAGGCCATTCAACTCTCAGAGCATTTTGTTTATATTGAGAACCAATTTTTCATCTCATCGTGAGTAAACTTATCTAACAGTTGGAGTATGCTTACTGACCCGGCATAGCACCGTCGTGAATGACATCAAGGTGGAGAACAAGATAGGGGACGCTATCGTTCAGCGCGCTATAAGGGCCCACAAAGACGGGACGCCATGGAAATGCTGCATCATAGTACCGGTTTTTCCAGGGTTTGCATTTCCGGTAGATCATAGTGACGCCAGCGCCGTGCGTTACATCGATAGTATAGACTAAAAGCACACTTATCAGGATTTGCAGGTTCGCATTATTCTTGAATGTCAAATTCGGACAATTGCGCGCGGTCCCAACTCCATCTTTTCTCGCCTGAGGAAGGAAGGTATCGATGTACTGCTTTCTGTAGAGGTCTCATCCTTGGAACTGACACCACCTTCCAGCCTGACGAATACGTTTCCGTTTTTGCACTGCGCAATTGGGGAAAACTGAGAGGAGATATTCTGAGCACGGAACAGGTGAGTCGAGGTGTTATTGCGCCAGCAAAATATCAGACGCGTTGCATCAGGTTTACATTCATGGCAAAGTCTGCATCGTGGACGATCGTTTGGCCATTATCGGCAGTGCCAATATCAATGAGCGGTCACAGAGAGGCGACCGAGATTCAGAGCTGGCCGCTGTCATCAGAGATACCGATATGATCGATTGGTATGCCGATATCGTTGTGATTGTGCCCGCCGTTGCTTGATTTCTTGTAGTACCATGGCTGGTAACCCGTTCCAAGTCGGACGATTTGCTCACACCCTTCGTGTTCGACTTATGAGAGAGCATCTTGGAATCGACGTGGACGCCCTGGATGAAGAGATGCTCATGAACAATGAACCGGTCAAGCCCGAATACGAACAGGAGAAATGGATTCCTGAAGTCGATGACGATGGTTATGTGAAGGAGTCCCAAGCGAAAACGCCTCTGCGGAATTTCGTTGCAACGGTCGCGGACGGTGTGAATCAAGGTAAAAACGATACGCCTTGGATCTAACTGACACTGATTTTCCACAGCTATCCATGGAAGCGAGGAGGTGGGCTCTAGCAAAGCATCGAAGATGCTTCGAAAAGCCGGACTGGCACGTTGCCACGTTGCTGAGAGTGCAGGCGACGAAGCCCTGGATGCAGAGCGCCAGACGTATACAAGGGATGGCGACCTTGAAGAGGGCTTTGCCAGCTCCATGGTGCCTACGTTGGAAGAAAAAACTCTAATCGAGCAGCAACCTTCCTTGACTCCGGTGCCCGAGACTGAGCCAGCAGCAGTCACTATTCCCGGTCCGGAGGCCGCCGAGAAAAATTCACAATCCGTCAAGTTGCCCACTGCAGGGTCAGCTGAAGATTTGCCATCGCAGCAGCGGACCGGGGACGGGGAGTTGTTCGGGCATCCCGCAGACGCGTCCAGGTCTGAGAAGACGGATGACCAGCCTCCGCATGCGCGCTCGGGAGTGGATGATGCGAACGATGAGGAACAAAAGGCTCCCGCGGCCCGCTCTGTTCTTCGTCGCCATCTGGCAGCAAAGCTTGGCAATAAAAACTGGACGTTGCCCACTGCTTCGCCGAAGGTCGATGTAGACGCGTTTGATGATCCAATATGTGATCAGTTTTGGAAAGACGTCTGGATCGCTTCGGCCACTCATAATGTAGGATGGTGCTATTACATCTGCCCGATACTGATAGCCTTCGAACAGACGGAGATATATCGCAAGGTTTTCCATGCTATCCCGGACGATCTCGTTACGACTTGGAAGCAGTATAAGGAATTTATCGTCCATCATGAACGTATGAATAAGCCGGTGAGCTCGAGAATTGCTACAATATGGTCGTTTCTCACTGGATCTCAGCCGAGAGATAGCATGACTCCGGAAGCGGTGGCTCGGGTTCCGTCAGAGACAGGCGACGAGGCAGCCATACCGCCTCAATCGCACACACCGGGAGGCCCAGCGACTATTCCTAATGCGAAATCCTCACCACATGAGAAGGGGGAAGAGGATGAATCTGCGACGGAGAAGGAGACCAGCGAGACACCTGCGGACTCGAGTCTCCATGCGGCAGGGTCGGAGAAACGCAAGGCTGGGCGTACAACAGGAGCGGAACCATTTGAAAAGGTAAGTTCTCGGTTTCTTGGAGAAAAATGAGCTCCGAGTTAAAACAATCACCTAGTGGGAGCGGGACGAGATGGAGAAAATGTTGGGACAATTGAACGGTCATCTTGGTTCGTACATCTCTTTTGATGTTTAACGTGGTGTAGATTTTTCTCCAGTGTTATACCCCACCCGGTTCCTCGAAGGGGAGGATGTGGCGAATAACTTCTTGTTTAATGCGGACAGGTGGGCACCCAGTCCTCGTTCCTTCATCATATGCTGATAGAGGTTCATAGACTTTTACCACTACCTATATACGATTAATGTTTTACCCAGTCGTCATCTTGCAGACCAGTAGCGTGTGTAGTTCCTGTATTCGGGGGAACAAAGTTGTGGTCTGACAGTTATTCCTACCTGTCACTCCCATGCTCTCATCTTGGATAGCCTGATGAACTGTTCTGTGGCACCTAAGGGACCCACTCGGCGATTACGTAGGGACCTATTAGGTCCCTCAGTGTCGTGTTATACTTAGGTTTAGGTAACTAATAGGTACTTACAGTGGGGCGGGGGTTGGGCTCGATTACACAAAGTAGTTCAGGGGTGGGGGTAAACGCGCGCGCGACGAACATCTTTACTACCCACGGTACATTTCTGTCCAGACAAGGTACATTCGAATGACCCATGGTACATTCAATATGATGTACCGTGCGTCCTGCAGCTGAGTCCTCCTACGCTACCAAACGGTATATTTCCCATTCAAGGTAATATACCGTGTCTCAACGCTCCTCCGTTGCTTGCCGCTTCGATACATACGCTATTTTTGTTTCTCTCCAGCTTACTAACTTACAGGTAGCCCACAGCGAGCGGCTTTTCAGTCTTGAGATTCAGCCTGAGAATGATTCAGACGTTGAAGTGTGACAGTGACAGCGTGATCCGGCTCTGCTTCGTCCTTCGAGTTTTGGACGATGAGCTATCCTCCGCCCCCACCAGGCTTCATGCCTCCCCCCGGCTTCATGCCGCCTCCACCACCGGGCATGGCTCCGTCAAGCCAGGCCTCTACTTCCAAGCTTCCCCCGGAAGGTACGTCGAATTAGTATTTCCATTCACCTTCGGTATCCAACTATTTTCTCTTGTAGTGTTGGCGCAGAAGTCCATGAAATGGGTACAAATGCAAAGGAAACGATACGGGGAGAAGAGGAAAGGTGGTTACGTTGACATGGGCAAGCAGGTACGTCGTGTGGCCGTTGAATTTGTTCTTTGCAATCTCATTCGCGGCGCAGGACTTACCTTCCGAACACGTCCGCAAAATCATCAAGGACCATGGGGACATGAGCAATCGCAAGTTCAGAAACGACAAGCGCGTCCATCTCGGCGCCCTGAAATACGTGCCTCACGCGGTCATGAAGCTCCTCGAAAACATCCCTTATCCATGGGAGCAAGTCCGCGAGGTCCCTGTGCTTTACCACATCACCGGTGCTATCACTTTTGTGAACGAAATCCCTCGTGTCATCGAACCCGTGTACCATGCCCAGTGGAGCACAATGTGGCTAGCAATGAGGCGAGAAAAACGGGATCGCAGGCATTTCAAGCGCATGCGGTTCCCCCCGTTCGACGACGAAGAACCACCGTTGGACTACGGCGACAACGTTCTCGACGTGGATCCCCTCGAGGCCATCCAGTTCGATTTGGATCCGAGTGAAGATCACGCCATAATCGACTGGTTCTATGACCCCAAGCCTCTCATCGACACGCCAGCCGTCAATGGTTCATCATACAAATATTGGTCGCTGTCACTTCCTATCATGGCCAACCTCTACAGGATGGGAAGGACCCTCTTGTCGGACCAAGCTGACAAGAATGCCAGCTACCTGTTCGATAAGAATGCATTCTTCACGGCTAAAGCACTTAATATGGCTATCCCTGGCGGGCCCAAATTCGAGCCGTTGTATCGCGACATGGATACATTCGATGACGACTGGAACGAATTCAATGACATTAACAAGGTCATCATTCGGCAACAAATCCGGACTGAATACAGAGTGGCGTTTCCTCACTTGTATAACTCTCTGCCGCGCTCCGTCCGCATATCTCCCTACCATACACCAAAGAGCGTCTACATCCGTACTGATGATCCCGACCTCCCTGCATTCTATTTTGATCCTCTCATCAATCTGTCTCTTTGAGGGGCCATTCTGCGAAGAATGCTCCCCTCGTCTCGCACGAGGACTCCATTTTGGGTCCTAATGGTGCTGACGACGACGATTTTCAGCTTCCCGAAGCTGCCGAGCCGTTCCTGGAGGATAAGGACCTCGAGAATGAGCTCACAGCCGACGGAATTGCTCTCTGGTGGGCCCCCGAACCATATAGTCGCCGTTCCGGACGCATGCGGCGAGCGCAAGATATTCCTCTCGTCAAGAATTGGTATCTCGAGCACTGTCCTCCTAATCAACCCGTCAAAGTCCGCGTGTCGTACCAGAAGCTCCTCAAGTGCTTCGTGCTGAACGAACTCCACACGCGGCCTGAGAAGGCCATGACGAAGAAGAACCTGTTCCGCCAGTTGAAAGGCACCAAGTTCTTCCAGACCACCAAGTTGGATTGGGTCGAGGCGGGGTTGCAGGTCTGCAGACAAGGGTACAATATGTTTGAATCTCTTGATTCACCGCAAGGTTCGTGACGTTCCTAGCGGCTCAAAGGCTTTACTGATGATCTCACAGAACCTCAACTACCTACATCTCGACTACAACATGAACTTGAAACCCGTCAAGTATGTTATTGTCCTTTCCACAGTCTCATTCACTCATCCGCATCCAGGACTCTCACCACCAAGGAGCGCAAGAAGTCCCGTTTCGGAAACGCTTTCCATCTCTGCCGTGAAATCCTGCGGCTCACAAAGCTTGTGGTTGACGCCCATGTACAATTCCGATTGGGGAACGTGGACGCATTTCAGCTCGCCGACGCTCTACAATACATCTTCAGTCATATTGGCGCATTGACAGGAATGTATCGGTACAAGTACAAGGTCTCTCTTGTGCATCCTCTACTACATTGCTTTTTTGCTTAACGAACGTCCTCGGCAGCTCATGAGGCAAGTTCGCATGACCAAGGACCTGAAGCACTTGATCTACTATCGCTTCAACACAGGCCCTGTCGGGAAGGGCCCCGGATGCGGATTTTGGGCTCCCGGCTGGCGTGTGTGGCTGTTCTTCATGCGCGGCATCGTACCGCTTCTTGAGCGATGGCATGTCTTCTAAGCATCCATTATGCTTGGTTCTGACGGAGCATCTTGCAGGCTTGGAAATCTTCTTCTCGTCAATTCGAGGGCCGGAACAGCAAGGGTGTTGCAAAACTGTGACTAAGCAGCGGGTGGAATCGCAGTATGATCTTGAGTTGCGCGCGGCTGTCATGCACGATATAATGGACATGATGCCCGAGTCGATCAAGCAGAACAAGACCAAGACGATTTTGCAGCACTTGTCCGAGGCCTGGCGGTGCTGGAAGGCGAATAGTGAGTCGACGGTCGTATGTTCTTCCATTTCTGTCTCCTAACTTGCAACACAGTTCCTTGGAAGGTCCCTGGTATGCCGACGGCCATCGAGAACATCATCTTGCGGTATATCAAGAGCAAGGCTGATTGGTGGTGCTCGTGAGTGTACGGATCTCTACAGTCGATGCAGAATCTCATCATCATACAGAGTGGCGCACTACAATCGTGAACGTATCAGACGTGGCGCGACCGTCGACAAAGCTGTCGTGAAGAAGAATCTGGGCCGTCTGACTCGTCAGTCAACTTCGCAACATCTACTGGCATTTGTTTGATTCTTGCCAGGTCTGTACCTCAAGGCTGAACAGGAGAGGCAGCACGGATATCTCAAGGATGGTCCCTATATCAGTGCTGAGGAGGCTGTCGCCATCTACACTGCTACCGTCACTGGCTTGAAAGTCGCAATTCGCGCCTATTCCCTTCCCGTGGGTTTCTCTCTATCGGTCCACATCGCGAACTAATAATGTCTTCTGCCAGCCCGCTTTCGTACAAGCACGACACCAAACTGCTCGTTCTGGCACTGGAGAAGCTCAAGGAAGCGTACTCGGTCAAGGGTCGTCTCAATCAGTCTCAGCGCGAGGAACTTGCGCGCTTATTGAACAGGCGTACGATAACCCGCACGAGTGTAAACTTCTCAGTGTTCCGTTGTGCTACACTCGTTCTTATGTGATACTCCAGGCTTGTCGCGTATCAAACGTCTTCTCCTGACGCAGCGTGCTTTCAAGAATCTGGCATTGAATTCTTCGACACGTATGACAAGCTCATTCCTTGCTACGATATCGAGCCTGTTGAAAAGATCACTGATGCGGTGAGTGACTCGGCTTTTTCAGAGACGAACGATCGCTGATAATACTAGTATCTCGATCAATTCTTATTTTTCGAGTACGTGGTACTGTTTTGGGAGCGAAGATGTAGGCTGATTGCTTTCCAGGGCGGACAAACGAGGACTCTTCCCCGCGTGGATCAAGCCAGCGGCAAGTTTGCGACTATTATGTATGTTTTGACTCATCTGGACACAGGACACTGAGCCCCCGCCCCTGCTGGTGTACAAGTGGTGCCAGGGTATCAACAACCTCACGGACATATGGGAAAACCAGCGAGGGAGAATGCAACGTTCTTATGGAGACCGTCTTATCCAAGGTCTACGAGAAGATCGATTTGACGCTCTTGACCGTTTACTTCGTCTGATCCTAGACCACAATTGATATATAACGGCTAAGAACAACACCGGTGAGAATATGCGTCTCCGCCCATGAAAGGCAACTCACAACAGTCGTAGTCCTCACTTACAAAGACATGGCCCACACTAATGCCTTCGTCTCATCCGCGGTCTACAATTCTCCGCCTTCGTCTTCCAGTATTACGGCCTTGTGCTAGACTTGCTAATTCTTGGCCTCCAACGCGCGAGCGAGATGGCGGTCCTCCATCGATGCCCAACAACTTCTTGCAGTATCGCGACTCAGCAACGGAGACGCGCCACCCCATCCGGTTGTACTCGCGATATGTCGACCGGCTGCATATTCTCTTCAGGTTTACCGCCGACGAGTCGCGGGATCTCATTCAACGATATCTTTCTGCGAATCCCGATCCGACTAACAACAATGTTATTGGCTATAACAACAAACGTTGCTGGCCCCGCTGCCGACTTTGGCATGCGCTTAATCAAGCATGACGTCACAACTGGGTCGTGCAGTGTTTTGGGAATGTGAAGCAGAGCCTCCCAGATCCTTGACCACCATCGAATGGGAAGACACATTCGTCAGCGTCTATTCC
>QVIE01000204.1:0-12360 GCA_013387415.1 Panellus pusillus | reverse complement strand
GCCCGCCACCTGCCGGTCCTGAATAGCCATGAAGTTGTACCCGTCATCCCAAACTCGCACTGTTGTGGTGCGCGACACAAGAGGCGCACGCCGAACCCCAGCGGCGGAAGTTGCAGGCGACGTTGCGCGTGATGCACGTCAAGCAACGGAAGTGAGTCTAAACGAACGGGGTAAGGACAAGAATAAAGAAGAGCGTTCCGAGGGAGACTTACATAGTCATAATTCTCGCCCAAGATCGCAGACTCCACGATGTGACTCGGAATCACCGCCGGAATGGTGGCAGGGCGCGTCGTGGCTAAAAGAATAAAAAGAAATTAGTAAGGAAGGACAGCGAAGGCGAACGCCGAACTCACGCAGCGGAGACGGCGGGGCCTTGTCGTAGTCCTCCAAGGGCAGCAGCTTAGGCACTGGGAGGACAGGGACATCCTCGGGGGCGTAGAGGCTTTTGCCCGGGGACAAGGGCGACGCAATGTTTGAGACAGTGTCCACGGAACCGACGGCAGGGAGGTTGTCGCTCTTACGGTGACGCCGGGCAGGATCGGACGCGGCGGCCTTAGAAGGCGACTTGCGCGGGCTACGACCGGAGATAGACGACGCGGTACGACGCGGCGAAGGTGTCGACGGCGGGTCCGGAGCGCGGAAGAAGTCGCGACGGGCGTGGAAGAACTTGCGGCCTTGCCTTTGTTGAGATGGGCAGCCGCGGGCGTAGTGAAATCCGGGGGAGTGACCTTGGGCCGCAGATCATAGCGCGAGGAAGACGAGACGGGCTTCTTGCCCTCCGTCTTGACCTTAGGCGGCGGCGGGGGTGACCCTCGGCTCTCAGCGATATACTTCTGGAAAATCTGGTAAGTATCCTGAGTAGAAGAAAAAAATAAAAAGAGACGAGACGACTTACGATCTGGTGGGACGCACGCGAGGTTGCCTCGCTGCCAGAAGAGCCCTCCTCCTCGAAGTTGTCGTCCTCGTCGTCTTTGGAGTCGGGCGGAGGCTCGGGAGTCCCAGCTTCTTCGTCCTCGGAGTCGTCGATGGCAATGAGAGATTTAGGGCCAGGTGACAAGTGGATCCGAGGGTCGAAGTGCGGGTCGTCCTCTTGCTTGACGCGCTTGTGCGCGTCGTCCGAGGAGAGCTCGCGCGAAGAGGCGCGCTTGCGAACGACGAAGAATCGATCAGAGAGGGGCCGTCGGACATGGCGTCCAACATTTCCTGCATAGTAGGAGCAGGCGGCGGCGGAATCACGAAGGCGGAGGTGAAGGCGGCTAAGTCGAATAGTTGAGTTAGCGCCGAGGAACCGAAATAAAAGAAGAAAAGAGCGAACGTACCTTTTTATACGGCACCTTGGAGCTATCGGGGTGACCGGCGATGAAGACGTTGCGCACGGTCTCGTTCCGACGAGCGAATCGCTGAAACGACGATCCAGGGTAACGACGACGAAGTAGCCTTGCTTGAGGAACTGCTCGAGAGCAAGTCGAAAGTCCCGCCTGGTACGTGCGATAGACGCGCTAAAAGAAAAAGGGACGAGTCAGTTTATGAGACTCCTCTGAGACAGGGGGACACTTATAATGCCCAGCATAACAAGTTAATTCCTGGGCTTCGCCGCAGGCTTAATGCGTTATGGCCTGGGTCACCATATATGACAAACCTGCGACGTCAAGGGTGCCGCAGGCGGTATGGGCAGGCCGGGGGGCATCATTCCGGCATGTCCCGGCATGTCCTGACAAGCCGGCAGGGCTTGTATGAGCTATTTAATAGGCTTGTATAAGCTATTTAATAGGCTTTTTAGCTGTTTTTCTTTGAAAATTCGCAGAAATTAGCACAAAACAGCTGTAAACAAGTGGAAACAAATGTTCACAAATAGCAGGCACCTCCCCGCTTCTGGTGCTGATGGTGGGCGCCTTCCCACGCTTCCAAAAATGGAAGTTTATTGATGGATGCTTCAAGACCTTCAGAAATCAGCAAAAAACAGCTGTAAACAAGTAGAAACAAATGCTCACAACTAGCGGGCACCTGCCTGCTTCTGATGCTGATGGTGGGCACATTCCACGCTTCCAAAAATGGAAGTCCATTTGATGGATACTCCAAAAAGCCTTTATTAGCAAAAAACAGCTGTAAACAAGTAGAAACAAATGCCCACAACTAGCGGGCACCTCCCTGCTTCTGATGCTGATGGTGGGCGCCTTCTCACGCTTCCAAAAATGGAAATTCATTGACAGATGCGCCAAAAAGCTCTAGAAAACCACAAAAAAAAATGGGGAAAAATGTGGATTCAATGATGAATGCTTTCCTAATCCTGATCGTGGTGATGCGCTCTCCCGAAAATGGAAATTCTTTGATGGATGCCTCAAAAGGCATGAAAAAATCAAGAAAAAGGGTGGAAAAAAATGCCATTCTATGATGGGTGCTTTCCTGCTTGTGATGATGGTGATGCACCCTTCCAAAATGGGAATTTCAGTGATGCATACCCTAAAAAGCATCAAAAATCGTTAAAAAATGCAGAAAGAAAATGAAAATAGGTGCAGAGATGCAGCAGCACCTTGTTTCAGGACCTAGAAAGGCAATTTGAGCAGGAACAATTGTTGCCATCAAAAAATGATGGTGGATCAAAGTAGTAGAGCTGTTGAAGAGCTATCAGATTTGTCTATAAAGTAGATGCTCAAACTGCGCAGTTGGCTTGCAAAATGCGAAACAGTTCGCGAAAAGCCGGCGATATGACAATCTATCTTTCTTAAAGCAGATGCTAGATGAACAGAAACATGGGTAGAGCGCCCAGCAGCCCTTTTGAGCAATATATGGAACTACTCTATCTACACTTCATACAAAAAAGTAGACAAGGAGCCAGATCAATAGTTGATGCACCATCACTGTTGCCATCAAAAAATAGAAAATGTAGCCTTCAATGAGGCCTATCTGACTGTCAAATTCGTTTTATGTAAAACAACATGGTTAGCCCGAAAAATGCGAAATACCAGCAGAAATCAGTGACTGTTCAGATTTTCTGTTCTTCCAGGGCACATCAAGCAGTGTAAGAGATGATATATGAGTTAGGTAGTTAAATGATAGTTTCAAGGTCTGTGAAGTACCAAATTGCTGTCTAGCCACCTGGTTCAGTTGATCCTTCCTGATTGGGACTACTCATCCTAGAATCCCAAAAAGGTCATTCTAGAATCCCAAAAGGGAAAGTTTTCCTGTTTCACATGTTCTGGACTATATATATGAGAGTGTTATGGTTATACCTTCCTTATGTATTAGTGCTGTTCTAGCAAAGTATAGAGCTTTGTTAACTCTGTTTCAGTGGTGTTTACAGTACATGTAAATGGCTGATACAATCACAGGCACCTAGCCTTCAATCAAGCTCAGATCTGGTCAGAACTTGTTCAATGCAATCCTCTAGTGCTGGATCACCTCCTTTACCTCTCTGAGCTAACTCTGGCTGCTGATGCCCCTTGAAAATGAAATATTTGCTGGGACATTAATTTCCAGCTACTGTTCTATTCTCAGTGATACAATGCAATAAAAAATGGATGGGAGATTTCTTTCATCTTTCAGGGGTGGAGAGATGTTCTCACGGTGGACAGAGCATGCTATTCTAGTGGCCAAATGATCAACTTCACCCTGGACTCACTAGAGCTGTGGCATATTGTCTGGGCTGTCTCTGTATGTCTTTCACATTTCTGCCAATGATGATATGCACGAAAGGATAATTTCTGGTGGCTCAGATCTGCAAAAACACTATGCAAGAGGCCATGAATTGGAAATGATTCCACCAGTGATTTTGCTGATTGTGGCTCACAGCCTACAGGATGCTTAAGGTGTTCCAGAAATGGGACAGAGAGATTTATCTCAGCTTGAGGATGGCCTCAAAGTTTGTATTATTTGTTTCATTGGATGTGGTGTTATGGAACTGAAGGTGTTGAGGATATGTGCACTAATGATACATATATACTGTTCCCAACACTGACACCCCACATCCAATATCTATTCAATCTCTATGAATGAAGACATTTTTAGGACAAGAACTCCAAACTTAGGCCCTGATCGGGTGCATCAGAATTTGCTCAGAATTCTAGTCTTGAGAATGTCACAAATGATCACACTCTATCACACTCTTGCCGCAGCCTCTGGCGGCCTCGGCAGCTCTCAGAACCGTCTGCCATCCACACTTCCGCTGATGCGCATACTACTCCGCCGTCAATCTCCTTCCAGATCGGCTAATATTCTCCGTGCCGCCGTCCAGAGACATCGTGCTGCCGCACAGAGCACTGTTCTCGCAGCCGTCTTCTTCAGCACCTATCTTCTTGACCTGGAGCGCCCTCTACCCCGGCCAATGCATACTTCAATTCTCACGGGCAACGACTGGCTTGACGAAGTGCTCCAAGGACATCCGGATCGTTGCCGAAACCAGCTAGGAATGTCAGCACTTGAATTTACATTGCTCTCGGTGGAACTGGGCACACTCGGAGTACTTGCCGACAGCAAATACATCACTGCAAAGGAGCAGCTTGGCATTTTTATCTACTGGATGGTCCATGGAAGCAGCCAGCGGGAGCTTCAGGAACGGTTTCAGCATTCTGGTGATACCATCAGTCGGTACATGTTGGCAATCTGCAGGCTATTATCTACTCATCCGGTACCAAAGATACATCACCAAGGGCCTGCAGATGTTCACAACAGATTTCTACAATAAATACGTGCAAGACCCCCGCAATGAGACACCAGATAAGATCAAGTCGAACCCGGGCTGGTACCCGTACTTCAAGTACTGCCGTGGTGCCACGGACGGCGTCCATTTCTCCGCCTACGTCCTTGCCGAGCATACCACCCGATACCGCGATCGACACGGCGCCATCACTCAGAACGTTCTTGCAACTTGCGACTTTGACATGCGGTTTCTGCATGTGATGCCTGGGTACGAGGGGACAGCTGCTGACGGTTTGCTCTTCGACGTGGCACGCAGGAATGGATTTGCTCTCCCTGCCGGCTGTTACTACCTTGCGGACGCTGCCTTCCCGAACTGTGAAATGATTCTTGCTCCGTATCGCGGGGAACGGTACCATTTGAAGGAATACAAAACTGGCGGACAACGGTGAGCTTGAGTTTCCCTGATTTTTCATGTTTTCATGTCCGATCCACAGCCCCCAAACCCCCAAGGAACTATTCAATCTTCGCCACGCACAGCTTCGGAATGTAATTGAGCGTATATTTGGGGTCCTCAAGCGACGCTTTCGCCTACTGATCTCACGACCCGAGTTCTCGTATGAACAGCAAGCACTCATTGTCGCCGCAGCTGCTGCTATACACAATTTTATTCGGATCCATTTCCCTATCAACGACCTTGACGAAGATGACGAATATGATGTCGACGGTCATCCTTTCTTTGCCGGTGGACCAGCAGTCGAGGCGGAAGAGGTTGTCCTTGCAATTAGCGATGAAGAGAAGGCAAGGGCGGGTGGACGGCGGGACAGGATAGCACACGCAATGTGGAACACATACTTGCTTGATCACCCGAATTTCAGTGACTTCGTTGACTTGATCTACGGTACAGGACGTGCTACAGGAATGCAACATATGGAGTGTGCAGAAGGTAAAACATGCAATGAGGAAAACAGACATGCGGACAGATTTGTAAAGTGCGTATCAAGGCAGAATGAGTTCGGACGGATGTAGCGAGCGCAAGAAAAAGTGCACGATGATCTGGATACATCCAGTGAGTTGAGAGTCATACAGCAATGAGAGGGCTGACCTAGCTTTCAGGCATTAGCCCCGCATCCTCCAAGATGCCCTCTAACATCCCGATGCGGCGTGAGCGATCGTCCTCGAGAATGAAGAGGCGCGCTTGCGCCGGGTCGTTGCTAAGGACCTTCGAGACAGTGCGGAAGAGCTTCCCGCGGGGGTCATCTGGAAGCAGGGTCTTGTCCTTGAGGATCGCCACGATCTCGTTGACGTGGGAGAGGTCTTCGGACATGAGAACCGGTTGCGCCATGACGGTCGCGAAGTTTTCAAGGGCGCGGGAGATCTGCGTACCTGCCTCGGCGTTGCGGCGGGCTTTCCCTCCCGAGTCCGAGCGTGAGCGCTTGATCTTCTGCCGCCCATCGCTTGCACTGTCGTCGTTCTCGTCGTCCGTGTCCGCACGTTGGCGCTTCTTGCTCGTAGGGCTTGCGGGGGCCTGGCTGACTGATTGAACACGTTGAGAACACAGTGGACGACACGTACAGATCCGAGTTCGTCGTCAAAATCTCCGGCGGAAGCTGTAAGAGCGGCACCAACATCAGCATCGACTGATGTGGTGTCGGCGTCGTCAAAGAATGAATAGGCCGAGCCGAGAGTGTTCGACGCGCTGGCCAAGAGCTGCAAGGGGGCACGCGACGTGGATTTCGAAGCAGAGGGGGCGAGGGCATCATTTGATTTGCGATTGCGGCGCGCCTGCGTGTGGAGATGGATAACGTGGTCGCCCGTAGCCAAGTTGGTCATGCTGTCAAATAGCGCGTTGAGTTCGGTCCAGTACGGGCAGGGAGTGGTGAAGCAGCGTGCATAGTCCTTTCCGTTTGTCTGGCGGAGTCTATCAGTACAGATGCAAACGAGATACGACTGCGACGCACCTTGGTAAACTCCTCGATGTAGTCTTGAGTATTGGTAGCACGCTTCTGCTCGTCGTCCCAGCCCGAACCCGAGAATTTGCACACATAGACGTAGAGTGTGAAGATCTTTTTCAACTGCTACTTGCATTAGGGCCAAAGAGTCCAGTACACCGGAGCACGTACATATGCGAGTTTACTCATACATTGTGACTTGTCCTTTTGCTGCATTATGTCCGGATTGGCCTCTTTGACTTTGGGCACGACCTTCGCCCAGACTTGAGGCTTGAAGCCGTTGCCGCTCATATGGGTGGCCTTGTATTCCGCTAGTTCGTTGAGCATCGCGCGGGTTTCGGCGTGGATCCATTTCGCAGCGGGCTTCAGATCCTTCTTGTTGCCGGAGGGGACGGCGGAGGAGACGGCGGAGGGGACGGCGGAGGAGACGGCGGAGGGGACGGCGGAAGGCACGTTGGCCATGGAAACGGGTCTGTAAAGCGAGCGTGATGGTGCGTGACAAAAGATTCCTGAGAATACAAATCTAAGCAAATTCTGAGCAAATTCTGATGCACCCGATCAGGCCCTTAGGGTCCGGTGACAGTTCGTGTCAGTGGTCAGTAACTGTCAGAATGACAGTCAGAATCTGACTGACACTTAGTTATTTTCCAGTGCAGCGAAAAACCTACCTGACAATTACTGACAATCATGTCCAAATTAGGCAATGATGCCATCAATTTTCCATGCCGGCTTTGCCGGCCTTCCTTATTTGATCGGATGAGGGTGATAAGGTAGGCTGGTTCATTGGGCTTGGTAGTTGGAGTGCTGTGCCAATCTTGTACTCAATATAGCTTGAAGTGCTTTATCTCTTCCGCATACCTGGTATTACCAAATCGGGTAATTGTCAACTGTCAACTGTCAGAATGACAGTCAGAGCTGACTGTCAGCCTGACAATTAATTATTTCCCCAAAGTGTAACTGTCACCGGACCCTATCCAAACTGATTCCATTTCTGATATTCTCAGCATCTCATAGTTATTCTGTGAGTCAATATTCATGAATCAATCCTACCTAGGTGACATTCATTCTGGGCTTGTCAGTTAATACCAGGATGATTTGATAAAGTGGGAACCATCTCAAAGACTGTGATATTCATTTTAAATGACCATCTCAGCACACACAATCTGGTAAGACATGATTTCGAGGCAAGATATGGCACAATCTGAGCCTTTTTCATGTGTGTATCACAGTGTATGACTCTGATGGCAATCTAGTAGTCAATAATCGCATTCACTCATGTAGATAGAGTCAATAGGTGTATTTGTAACAGCCTCAGACCTTACTCTGACCCCAAGACTCAAGGTTGATAGTGATATCAATAAGTAATAGTATTGAACTGGATTGACTACATTGTGCTGGTGATATTGATGTCATTCATTAATTATCATGAATAGCAGTTCATTAGCAGCACTGTGAAGCTGGATCAAGATGTATACTGACTGCAATACAAGATGACAGTGAACAAGGATAAAAGATGCAGTCACACCTCATTCCGATGACAAAAAAAGTTTCAAATGTATGCAAGGGATAATATGAGTACGAGAAATATGGAATGATCATAGCCCTGAGAATATATGGTTCAGCATCCATGTAATTGCAAAATAAAATGCACGGATGAGTGGTTCCAGATAGGAAAAGGTCACTAAGCATTATGCCCGGGGGTACATGCCTGCTTGAGAGGGTCAAATACTATCTAACTACTGTCTTGTTAGCATCTGATACTATCTCATTGCTGTATCTGCCCGAAAATAGTAAAACAGATGAGAAGACATTAGTATTTTGTATTTTTCAGGCTGACAAAGCTGTTTTATGTAAAATGAATTTGACAGGCAGATAGCCCTCATGAAGAGCTACAATTTTCACTTTGATCACACCATCACATAAATTGGTGGCAGGCTGGTTCTGGAGGTAGAATGTAAAAAATACGGAGGTATTTTGCATTTTTCCGGCTAACAAAGCTGTTTTATGTGAAATGAATTTGACTGCCAAATAGCCCTTATCAAGGGCTACAATTTTCCCTTGATCACAGCATCACATAGATTGGTAGCAGGCTGGTTCCAGAGGTAGAATGTAGGAAACACGGTATTTAGCATTTTTCCAGCTCACAAAGCAGTTTGACGTAAAACGGATGTGACAGGCAGATAGCTCTCATCAAGGGCTACAATTTTCATTTTTTGATGGCAACAGTGATGATGCATCAATTATTGATCTGGCCCTCTTTCAAATGAGTATCGGTGGCAGGGCCGGTCCTAGAGGCAGAATATAATAAAATACACTGGTATTTGGCAGTTTCCTGGCCGACAAAGCTGTTTTATGTAAAACGGATGTGACAGGCAGATAGCTCTCATCAAGGGCTACAATTTTCATTTTTTGATGGCAACAGTGATGGTACATCAATGATTGATCTGACCCTTGTGCAAATGAGTATCGGTGGCAGGGCAGGTCCCAAAGACAGAATGCAGCAAAATACATTGGTATTTCGCATTTTCCGGGCTGACAAAGCTGTTTGATGTAAAACAGAGGATACAGGCAGATAGCCCTGATCAAGGGCTACAATTTTCGTTTTTTTGATGGCAACAGTGATGGTGCATCAATGATTGATCTGACTTTTTTCGAATGAGTATTGTTGGCAGGGCCAGTCCTAGAGGCAGAAGGTAGCAAAATACACTGGTATTTTGCATTTTCCTAACTGACAAAGCTGTTTTATGTAAAACAGATTTGACAGGCAGATAGCCCTCATCAAGGGCTACAATTTTCGTTTTTGATGGCAACAATGATGGCACATCGATCATTGATCTGACCCGCACTGGTGATTTCCCTTTTGAGATGCATCAATGAATGTATATGCCTGTCAGCAGCTGCACCTATTTTTCCGTCTTTTTTTGGAATTTTTTGGCACCTTTTTGAGGTCCCATCAAACAATTTCCCTTTTTGGAAGTGCACGCCCCACCGGCGCGGACCCTAATGCTGATTTATACAATGTTACAATCTGTTGTTGAGTATGTCAACAAAAGTTGTGCTCTTTTCAATAGCAACATGGCTCAGTTTGTTATAGCACATCTCTAGTGTAGTCATGTGATTTATGCAGAGGTTGAGTGTTCAACTCCTGCTGCCGCCATTCTCTGCCCGTTTTTGCAGGCCCTAATTCCGTTGACCTTAAATATATTAAAATTCTAGCTTATTTGGACACCCCGCTGCCGGAATTACAACTCCGCCGGCACGGCAAGAAGCCTCCCGAGGGCACCAAAGCACTATAACATGTTATATGTGGCTGTGTGGATAAGCCCAGGCCATAACGCATTACGCCTGCGGGCGAAGCCCAGCAAATAACCTATTATCCTGACCATATGAGCTGAGGGGGAGAAACTTACCACGAGTTGCACGAAGAATGCGACCGTAGACCAGGCAAGTGCGTGCTGGGCAGCCTGCAGGGCGCTCCCATCGAACAGAGTGAGGAAACGAGCCGTCTTCTCCGGGTGCGAACGAAAAAGGATCCAAGGATCGGCGCGGATACGCGCGCCATGATCGTCGTGCACACCAGGGAGGAAGAGCTCGAGCTCAGAGGGCATATTGTCGAGAGTCGGCATATTAGTGGAGTATGGCGCGGACGGGACCAGCACGAAGAAAGGTTGGGCTGCCGTGGCAGAAAAGAGACAAGAGTAACCCGAAGGGGTGTCGCGAGCGAGGGAGTTGGCGATGCAGAAGGGTGAACCAGCAGGGAGAAAAAATGGAGAAAATCGCAGAGGGGACGGGCAATATAAAGACATTGGCGGCGAAGTCGAGAAGTCTGGCAAGCCAACGGACAGTGCAGGGTCCCTCCGACGCGAGAAGAAATAAGTCTATTGAATGGGACTTAAGGAAATGGAGTCTCCATAAAAAGGCGCCTCGTGTGATGGAAAATCGAAGGTGCTATTTATGAGAGATATATATCACAGAGGTCTCCGAGGAAGGAGTGCGAGCTGTGTTTCGAACGTTCGAGACCTCAGTTTTCGAAGCAGAATGGTTATATCAATAGAACTGATAGCCATTCGGGAGAAGAGACGCAAAAATCGAACCTCGACGGGGAAGATTTTCAACCGTGAGAATGATCTGCACGGAACAATCGGAATGACCGAATAAGGGTTCTTGGCGGATTCTTTTGACAGAATATGACAACGATGCAGGAATGGTCAATTAAATGACGAATAATAGAATTCCTCGCGAAGCTATCATTCCGAGGAACGCTAAATCGATGGATTATGATCGCGCATGTCCGCGACCGGGGACGGTCGAGATTTAGTGAAGGGGAGATGATACGACTGCTAAATAAACAGGCGTGTAATCTTGCATTTTTGCAATTTTGGTGCGCACACCAATGCCTCTATCTGGTGATATACAATTAGGGTCAGAGTCGAGCTCCGAGCTGCTGATCGAGTGTTAATGATGCATATACGAGCGGGAATTCGGCAGTATGGTAAATACTTGGCTGTTCTACCAAATGGCAGTCGGTATACCAACTCGAAAGGGTTCCGAGGAACGAAATGCTAGGCACCATACCCAGGAGATATACCCATAACAAAAGACCATTGCACGAACATATTTCGAGGAAGACTTTTTCAAGATTTCTTACTAGGAAAATGATTGTTTCGAGAAATATGCATATTGCAGACTTCCGAGGAACTATAAATAGCGCGTCTAGTAGGAACAGTGGTTCCGAGGAACTGGAATATATGAAGAATACTATTTTTGGGTAACGCCCAACTTACAGAGAGGAAAGAATGGCTTTCCTCGGAATCGAACTCAGGCCCGAGGAACACTTCGGGGTCGGAATTACTCGTCGGGAATATCGGCTTTTCACGGTGGCGTGATTTGCGCGACATTACGGCATGACCAATTAAGATAACATAAAGAAAAGGAGTAGTACTCTGTCGCCGCGCATACACGCGTACCCGGCAGCGAACCCTCGCGCCCTGGCTCCACAATTGAGGCCAGAAAAGGTATAATGAAAGGTACAGAGCGGAAAGATCGAACCAATAGGCAGAGAGAGAGCAGGACGCGCGTCCGGCAGCTCCCTCGGAAGGGTTCTTGGCAGTCCCTCGGGATAATCTGGCTGACTGTCCGACCCAAAAACAGGCATATTTACGCGCGGGGCATCGGAGAAATAAACACCACCACTCAATTATTACTGTAGAATATTTACTCATCACTCTTGTAAAAATGTATATAAACCCACCAGAAACGCGAGGAACAGTATCATATCGAACCCCCCACTTGCCAGACCTCGGTCCAAGCTAGTAAAACGGTTGCGGTGTGGTCTGTGACGTTCCGCGGAGATTTGTTACCAACATTTCTTAGCTAGTTACATATAAAGTGAATTTGTTGGCATAACCAAAGTGGGCGTGTTGTGTGCGTGAGTCAATCGAGGCCACCCTCAAATAAGCTTTCAAAGGTACCTGAGCTCTGGTTCAACTTGGGTCAATTGTGTGAACGGTTCGCTGTAGCACAGTTCCTCTCCGTGTTGCATCGGGGTTGTAAATTGTTACTAGGAAGTACGCTGGGTTAAACCCCGGGTGTTTCTACTGAGGTTCGCAAGGTTTCGCCCCTTGGACGCTTCAAAAACCTTTCCGAGGAACATACTTCCGAGGGATCTAAATATAAAAACCAATACATTGTTCATTCGTGTACTTTGTGACCGAAATCTATCAACCCGAGGACTCTTTAGTTCGAAGTTTGATCTGATACGTTTCTAAGAAACGAA
>QVIE01000201.1:0-14254 GCA_013387415.1 Panellus pusillus | reverse complement strand
CGAACGACACCCCCCACTGTCTTCTTTATTGCGTCGAGTCTCTCCTCATCCGGCTGGGTCATTCCACTTCCGAAATCCTCGGTGGACTGAACCGAAAATCAGTTAGATTGCCCACTTGTCACGATCGAAGACGCGCTGCCGGAGAAAGTCATCGAGGAGATTCTGGATGAAGGGTGTGGTTGCCAGACAGACGGGTCACACGCTGCCGACGCCTCCCCGAGCGTCCCAGCGCGAAGCAATGAACAGCAGTCACACCCGAATGTTCATTTCACTCTTCGGCGCAGAGCTCGTTGACACCGTCGGAGTCCAAAGCATTTCCCAGATCGTTTTTCAGCAAAGCTTACACTGAATTCACTGTGCGGCTTCCCTCCATGCTGGCTCTGGGCAACGTTGGGCGTCGCATGGTCGCCCCAGAAGATCGCAGCGCGTTCCGAGTCCCCACGCCACTGATCCGTCCGCAGGCTGCAAGTACGAGTCGGAAGACCGGCACAAGACGACAGCACTCCAAGTCCGAAAATGGTGTTCTGGCTAAGCAAGGGAAAGAGACGGTCAAGTCCTCAGCAATTCACGGACTGCGGCTGCCGTTCATGAGGTTCGTGGTTATTTACATTCAATCGACTCGTGTTGCTGACAAGCTCTGACGAGAAGGGAGCGCAATGACTGACTAAAGCGATGTTTATTATCAACGAGTGGATTTGGGACTACTGTAGACGTAATCATTCAGATAGCATGGGACAAGGGACTCAGACGAGCAATACTGTATAACGAACACATTGTACTTATTGTCAGCAAATAGTATAACAAGAGTCGAAGCACTTCTAAGCGCGCGAGAAGAAGTCCGTGATTTTGGTGCGTTGTTTGGATGTGGCAGGGATCAAGGTTGAGGTCGAAGACGAGATGTGGGTCGAAGACGAGTCGGTGCCGGTGCCGGTCGAGGTCGATATTGAGGCACAGGCGGCCGACGAGGATGTTGCGTCCACATCCGAGTCGTCGGAGGCCTCGGAGTCTGAGAGATCCAATGGATCCTCTCCGGTGTCGTCTTTCGGTAGCGCCCTCAACCTTGATCCCTCCCACATCCAAACAACGCACCAAAATCACGGACTTCTTCTCGCGTGTCGTAGCGCAAAGATCGGAGATGGCATTGGATGCGGTCGCGTAGAGAGGTGGTGCATCCGATGTAGAAGAAAAGCTTGTCCATGTATCGTGTGTATATGACGTAAATACCGGTGCCAGTGGCGAATGCTGCTGGTTTGTCATTGTAGTGCCTCGTCGTTCCATGCAAAACCATATCCAATAGGGGGATGTGGCTGGTGTCGTTCTCGGCGCTGTCGAGATGTTGAACCAGAGGAAAGAAAGAGATTGAAATACACGCACAGACGGAGGAGTTTACATAACGACGGGTTTTTTGACGTGATCCACGCTAGCAAAATGAATATGTACTGGAGTCCCGAGCGTGGGTGGGTTTCCAGCAGCAACGGGATACAAGAGCGTGACCTCCAGGTATAGGCCTTTTTGAGGCAAGGGAGCCTGGACATGTGGTGAGAGGCAGGGCTACATATCAGTGAGCGCAGGATCGATAGGATAGAGACATGGAAACTCACCTAAATTCCGCAATGTTCTCGCGCCCCCCAGGACGACACATCATGGCCGTAAGGATCTCCGCTTTCTCCACTGTGACCTGCAATTGGTTAGCAGAGTTGGTATATGATCAGACATTGTGAGTACGCACCAGTGTGATGATGTCTGCCGGGAGACAGTCGTACTGTACTATTACGACCAAGTTTCAGGTGACGCGTGACACGGCCCTCTGGAGTCTGAATTGAAGAGTTTGGACACCGGTGACGGTTACAGGCACTTTTCTGTCCCAAAAGATTCCGAAGTTTGCCGAACTTCCATATAAGGTAATTTTGATCGCATTTGTCAGAATGAAGACTTGGTCAACTGAAGACCTTAGGTGACGCGTGACATGGGCTGAAGACTTGGTCGTAATAGTACAGTATATGTGATCGAGGCAGAGCAGTATCGCGTCTCTGCTCTGCGGGATGTGCTGTTCCTCTTGATCCTTTGGTTCTTGAGCAGACACGGCGGCAGTCTGCACGTTCAGGGTGGTTGACGCATCCGTTGACGCATCCGCTGCTGGCAGCTGGCGAAACATCAGTGATGTAAATACGCAATGATTGAAGAGAACCTTCTGTTTTCTTATCGTGTGTAAGAGTGGAGGGTGGAAGGCTCGATGCTGAAGAACTTTTGGCCACTGATTGAAAGCTCAGTGACGCGTGTACAGGACAAGGAGACGCGTCGGAAAGACCTTTGAAACATCAGTGATGTAATTACGAGATGATTGAAGAGAACCTTCTGTTTTCTTATCGTGTGTAAGAGTGGAGGGCGGAAGGCTCGATGCTGAAGAACTTTTGGCCACTGATTGAAAGCTCAGTGACGCGTGTACAGGACAAGGAGACGCGTCGGAAAGACCTTTGGCTGGCCGCGGCGGACTGGATGTAATGTCGATTACACTTGATAAGATGGCTGATCAGGCCCAGTGAAAAGTGCCTTCGAACAAATCAAATCAAATCAAATCATCTGTGCGCAAGGCATCACACGTTGTGATTATATCGTATCATATCGGAGTAGTGTAGATTTAATCACTTTTCATCATCTCGACCATCTTCGTGGGCCAAGGCTTCGCGCGCTGTGTCTTGTGGGCCTCTTGGCTCCTGGATCAAGTCAATCAAGTAGTCAAATCAGCTTGCTATGCCAGATCGGTGGCCCGGACACGAAGATGGGTATGTATTTACGGACTCCGGCGAATGGCTCTGCAGATGCAGAAAGTGCCAGCTGCACGGTGGAGAGAAAGTGGCGCGCAAAAGATGGACACGCCACCATAACGACCCCGGGCCTGCTGTGCCCACCAACGCCGCTTCGCAGTCAATACCTTCTCGAGCTCCCGAGTCCCGACCTTCTCGCCGATCCGTTCCTGCCGCGTTATCGATCGAGACCCAGGCTGTGCCGATGGCAAGATCACTCGCCCGCGCAGCAATTCTGACGATTGTGAATCAAACCGAGGAGACCAGGTTTGTGTTGTTTATTCGAGAATGCTGTGAGCTTGGAGCTAAGTGAAATGTAGTACCAGGTTTTTACGATGGATGTGGACAATGCTGGACCGGGCCCGCCCCCGCAAGAGGCCCTAGAGCAGTGTTTGAGGTAGGGAAAACACACAGTGCTCGGAGCCGTTACTCACATCTCGGAATAGAGCTATACAGAGTTGTATTCTACGTTCCAGGACACTGTGAATCTCGACAATATAGACGATCTTTATGATGAGCATCTAGACTTTGAGCCTCCGGCACCCGCTGAAGATCCTGACTCGTCTGAATCCACATCGTCGCGTCCACCAACTCCGCAGCCTCCATCTCGAAATCCCACTCCGCCACCGCCCCACTCTTCCCCGTGTTATGAACCCCCCGTGCGCGATGAATCTACCAAGTTTTCTCCCCGACCTCCTTGGCGCTCGATAGCTATACAGGATGTGAAAATCGAGAAACTGCGCATATCACTGCGGTTTATCGAGGCACTGGAGTCAGCATGTGCGGGGAACAGTCAACTGTCTTCTGAGGGAAATGATCGTCTTTGGAATCCTCCCCGCACGCGTGCCGATGTGAGTGACCCTGCCATTCGTCAAGGCCTCAAAACCTTTATGGGTGCCGAAGCACCCATTCCGGAGACGACGTACAATGCAATCCGTGACGCAGCTTTGGAGCGTTCTCTGGCGGCCGGGCGGGATGACCCATTCCCAACTCTATACCAGACGAAGGCCGCCTTGGCTGAACTCACCGGAATCAGCCCAATCGAGAGCGACATGTGCCCCAACACCTGTATCGCGTATACAGGGCCGTACGCACAGCTCGAGAAGTGTCCGCACCCCAAGTGCGGGGAGCTGCGATACGACAAGGACAAGCTTAGACATGGTGTTACAGAGGCTCGCGCAAAGTTTTGGACCATTCCCATTGGTCCATATCTTCAGGCAATGTGGCGTCATCCAAAGACTGCAGAGGAGATGAAATATAGGCGGAATCGCACGCCACTCTCTCCTTCGGAATGGGCTGATATCTTAGATGGAGCAGACTACGTGAAGCTGGTGCGCGAGGGGTACATCAAACCTACCGACATGATTCTGCTCTTTTCTATTGATGGCGCACAGCTGTACGCGAACAAGGCATCCGACTGCTGGATATACATCTGGGTTATCCTGGATCTTCGGCCAGGCCTGCGCTACAAGAAGAAATTCGTTGTACCTGGTGGCTTCGTCCCCGGCCCAAATGCTCCCAAAGACTACGACTCTTTCACCTTTGTCGGCTTTCACCACCTTGCCGTTATCCAGCGCGAAGGGCTGCCGATCTGGGACTCGTCGGCCGAACCCGGTTCCTCGGAGGAATTTTTCATATCTAATGTCTACCTACTGCTCTCAACAGCAGATGGACCCGGTCAACAGGGCATGAGTGGCTCCAATGGGCACACTGCCCGTGTGGGCTGCCGTTTTTTCTGCGGCCTCATCGGGCGCCATCTCCCTGGCTCTCCGCATTACTATCCCGCTCTCTATGCCCCCTCTGACTCCACAAACCCGAATGAGCACCCAAATGTGAATATTATGAAGGACCTACGTAGCTCGATTTCATCTCCCGCATCCACAGCTGCATATCACCAAGCCATTACAGACTTGCTTCAATCTGCGAACCCCACAGACTACAGAGCCCGACAAACCGTGGCTGGATTTGGGAAACCAAGTATTCTTTCGGGACTCCCGCGCTGTCTCGGCCCTCTTGGAGTCTTCCCCGCCGATCTTATGCACTATATTCTGAATATCGGTGATTTGCTTTTGGGGCTTTGGCGCGGAAAACTCACTGTATCCGATTCCGATAATAGCAGCCTGTGGCCTTGGAGGGTTCTGGTCGGCAGCACATGGACAGAGCATGGAGCGGCTATAGCAGCCACACATCACTTCCTCCCCAACAACTTTGACCGTGTTCCCCGCAATCCCTGTGAGAAAATCAACTCCGGCTATAAGGCGAAAGAGTGGCAGCACTGGATCTTCGGGCTTGGGCCCGTATTGCTCTATGGGGTGCTGCCACTCAAGTACTGGCGCAATTACTGCAAACTCGTGAATGTCATACGGCCTTACATCAGTACAAAATCGGTAAAACGAAGCTACAGTCCACCTACTCCCTGGTCATCGAATTTACCTATGAGTTCGAGCTGATATACTACCAGCGGCGGAGTGATCGGCTCCATTTCGTCCGTCACAGCATCCACACACCGTTGCACATGGTTCAGGAGCTTCAGCGTATGGGAAACCTCATTCTCTACGCGCAGTGGACACTGGAGCGTACAATCGGTAACCTCGGAAGCGAAATCCGCCAGCCAAAGCATATGTTTGCCAATCTTTCGCAGCGTGGACTCTACCGTGCGCAGGTCAATGTTCTCAAAGCCATTGATCCAACGTTTGACTACCTTGGAAACAAGGAAACGACAGTTCCCACCGGAGGTATTGATATTGGGGACGGCTGGCAGCTGCGACCCAAGATCGACAGGACTGCGCGAAGGATTACGAATTCCGCAGAGCTCGATGCGCTTCGCACCTACCTTTCAAATATTTGGCATACACCTTTCGAAGATGGCGTGCACAACTCGGAGATCACGCGATGCGGCAGGCTTTACCTTCCCCACAATGGTCAAGTTGCCCGCTCCATGTGGATTGAGACTGAGGAAAATCGTGTTGCCCGCATGGTTAAGGTAAGGACCCCTCGATCTTTCAATGAGATTTAAGGATTATAACTTACATTTTTCCAGTTCAAATCAAGCATGCCGGAGGGCTTCGAAATCGGTGAAGTGCAGTACTACTTTCGGTATGAGGTCGAAAAGGATATCCCATCGGCGCTTGCGATGGTTTCCGTTTTGGTGTGCCAGACCGTGATCTACTCAAGGAGTCGTACGAGACGGTGTGGGTTGCACGCTACGCGGAGGCTGGAATGCGCATAATTCCAGTGCGGTCCATTCTCTCCGTGGCTGCCATGATTCCATTTCCCTCAAAGCCGTGGGGAGCGCCGATTGAGGTGGCAGAGAAGCTGAGAGGAATGTATTATTTATACGAGAAGATGGGTTTGGGCAGTGGGGATGGCTCCTCTGAATAGAATTGTTTCTGGATGCCATGAACTTGTTTAGTAAAATCCCGACTGAATGAATATTATCCAGGAAAACTATATTGGTGGTATACCCGTGTTACACTTAGATGCACAAAATATGTACAGCCCGAATGCCCGCTCTCATCAGCGTGTCATGCTCCATTGAAACCTGCTTGCATGCTCGTTAGAAACATGGGCTAGGAGAGGGGAGGAAAACGTACCGCTCGTGCAGAGAGCGAGAACGCTCATATTGTCGCACTTTTTCATGCTACCGCCGGCACCATTTGCCACTGGGCTTTTGGCAGCTCTGTGATTGGCGCTCTCAATGTGCTCTTTGAGAGTTTCGGCGCGCTCAATATACTTACTGATTTTGACGGATAAGGACCTGGGCACACGATCTCTCGTCCTTCTCGTCTGTGAAAGAGTTGAGGATGCACCTCATCGCGAGCATGAAATAGTTAAGAGTATTCTGGTATTGTTGTAGGCCTCTGGATAATTCTGCTTAACATCGTTGTCGATGGCCTGCTGGACAATCTCTATTGCACTGAAGGCGTACTCTGCTGCGTGTCTGATGGTGTGTAAGAGACAGAACATGGCACTTTGAATCTTTGATGCACTCACTTACTTGTAAACGGGGCCGCCAACACATCTATACAAAGAGGAAAAACAGTCAGTAACTGGAGGATTGGGGTGTGTCGTGCCACTCGCTGGCTTTGCGCGTCAGCCCCGAGTACCGATTCTTGACGCGCCAGCAAGTGACATTGACCCCAAATAAAGGGAACACTCACCGTGCCAGAGGCCTTCACATTGTAGTAGCAAGGGTGGACGCGTCGAAGAGGGGAGACCGTGTTTGTATGATTTTGTTGATAACATAGCCAAACATGTCTCTTACCCTGTCCGAACAATAATTGATGGGACTGCCTACGCAGGCCACTGTCACATGACCAAATAAGCGCCGCAGCACACAGTGCGCGTTCTTTTCTTCTGACCATGTCGGGGTCCCTCCACGACTTTGGGTATGGTCCAGGTTTTGGTGGAGGGCCTTCTGCTCAGCAATTTCTTACTGGCCCGTCCCTTGCGCCTTCTGCTCAGCAATTTCTTACTGGCCCGTCCCTTGCCCCGTCACTTGGCCCTTTTGGCCCTTCTAGCCTCTCTTCAACACAATCGCGGCCACCAGTCTGGTCCCACCTCGGCCTAACAATCCCCAGCCGCTCACAAGCATCCACCCCGTCGCTTGACCGCTCTGACCGCGGCTCTGGTGGCAGCGGTAGCGAAGAATTTTCCGTGCACAGTCCCCTTTATGGAAGCCAGTATGGGGTATGTCGTCTCCGACTTTTCTGAACTTCCTTCACATACTATAGTATCTCTAACTACTTTTTCTATGTGTAGGGCAGTCAAATGAGTGATACGGTGGCAATGGAGCGTCTTTCCAAGGAGGTACAAGCAGTGAAAGGTGAGATGGCCGGGCTCAAAGATATCGGGTGCGTTACTTCACTCTTGCTTTTTTTTCTCATCTGACGGGCTCACAGAAAGAAACTCGACACTCTTCTCGCCATGGCCGACAACCCGCGTAACCCCAAAGACGCATCGTGGATCCGTGATGCCTACACCGCCTACGATCGTCTCCCCGTCATCGCACCCAAGTCTGCTGAGCTCGCACAGCTCAAGCAGATGTTCCCGAATATCAAGTATTGGAACAGCACTGATTTCACCCCTTCCAAGAAAAGCGATGTTGCGGGCAGCCTGCGGAAGGGAAGGAGCGCCGGGTCAACGGACAAGAAGAAGGGAATTAATAACGCGGGCAGTACGTGGAGCGCGAGGATGGGGAGATTGTCGATGGTGTTGAGTTCGGGGAGATTCGCGAAACCTTGAACGTCCTCCTCACTGACCTTCTCGCGGCAGGCAAGACACCATCACGTCTCTCGCTGGTGGGGAGGAGGTGCGGGGAGCGCTCGTCTACAAGCTTGAGCAACGCTACCCTTACCTCAAGTATTGCACGTACCACTGGAAGGCACTCCGTGTCATCCAGGGGCGGTATGGGGCGTGGGCACGCCCTCGTGTTCGCAGCGGCCAAATCAAGGACGACGGAGACGATGGGGATGAAGACGCGGATGACGACGACGACATCCTGACTGGAACCAAGCGCAAAAGCCTTGATCCCAACTCTCAGTCAAAGCGCCGTCGCAAGGGGTCAAATGCAGAACCTGCCACAACATCTCCGCTTGTACCTACTCCAGCAGCCGAATCAGCATCTGCGTCTGCACCCCGCCCCCTCCTGCGACTCAGCTCAATGCTCCGCCTCCTCCCATGCCTCAGCCCCATGTCCCGCCGCTTCCTTCGCCTCAGCCTGACATGCCACGTCTTCCTACACCTCAGCCAAATCCTCAGACGTCCTTCGTACCCCTGCTCGTTCCCCCACAGCCCGAAGAGCTCAATCCCGGGCAGACGCGGCCTTCATCTCCCCTCGGATCTGGTATCCTCACTGTGGAGGACGTCTTGTGCGTATTCTGCATCTCTGCTCGCCTTATATGACTAATGGGCGTGCGACAGGGAAAATGTTATCGTACATCCACCATCGTCACCGCCACTGCCTCCGACAGGCTTGCCCACCATATCTGCATCCCGGTGGCGCCGGAGGCCACCGCTAGCACAAAAGGCAAGCCCTGCAAGCCTCATCCAAAGTTTTTGACAGCGCGGTAAGTCAGATATCACTCGTATTAGCATAGATAACTAACAATGTATAGGAACCTCTGCTGCATTGTCTTCGCAGACGAGAAGAAGGGCACAACACAGGAATTCGAGGCGTATTGGACAGATCTCGATCCTCGCACGAAGGCGGTATGTGCATGTATTATCACTATTTCCGATATAACTTAATCTTGTGATACAGGCATTTACGAAGTACGAGAACGAGCTGGTAAGTTTCTTACGCGTCTACTCCATCGTCCCCGGTCTTACAGTTTCCTTTTACTCTAGAAAACCACCAAGCCGAAGCCTGCGGGCCCCCCACTGTGGATGTCGTTCGTCTCCGAATTGCGGCGCTGCTGGCATCCCCAGCATAGATCAAGGGTACCGAGGGCGGCGCGGCGGAGCACGGTCGCAAGCAACTGTTGGAGCGGATATGGAGCGGCGGCGTATGGAGTGGGGGCATATGGAACAGTGGTGTATGGAGCCTGTGGCGGCGCACGCGTGTATGGAGCGGGCCGAGCGCGGCGTACGTGTGTATGGAGCGGCGGCGTACGCGCGTATGGAGCGGCGGCGTACGCGCATATGTAGCGGCAGTGCTTACTAGTAACGTAACTGTGTCAATCGATTGGTTTCCATTCCTTATGATACCATGTGAAGTGTCAATCGATTGGTTTTTATTCCTTATGATACCATGTGAGAGAGCTCTGTGCGAGCGATTGAAAGCAATCATTGCTGAGAACACCTCATACCATTGATTTTCATTGCATCTCATATGGCAATGTATCACCGGGTGTTCAGAAACGAGAAGTAATTAAAAGTGATCATTATACCACCATCCGTTTTGCTTCCCTTCGAACGCCTATAATCACCAATTCTTGGGACACTTTTGGTGATTGCAGACAATCCAACGACATTGAACTGTATGTGCGTTTTTAATGTGTTTACATGACTTCTAATACGAGTGACTTTTCACTGGGATCAGGAACGGGCACGCGGCGCGCGATGAGATGAGTACTCACACCGGGCGCTTTAGGGACATGTCGGGGTACGGGAGTAGGGGAAAGCAGAGGACGCGTCCATCCCAATTCGGCCGCTTCGACGTCGATCGAAATTTTGTGCAGAATTATTATTATTATTATTATTATTATTATTATTATTCTACCTTATGGCATTATTATTTTCTTTGACTTCCTTGAACGGCAACGATCGCAGGGTCTGCTCTTGCGCGACCTATAAGGGCGTTCCGAGAGGATGGAGTCTTGTGTGGTGTCTGCCATGACCGAGGGTGAGGCGGACAGCGACTAGGGAGACTTGCAAAACATGTGCAAATACATATCCCGATATGCGCACAACTTTCACGCGCGAGACGACATCGACGGATGGGACATGGATCAATGCAAGCCGCGCTGAGAGCCGAAACCGACTGTGATCGACATTCTGCACTGCCCCGTAGCCCCGACCACAGTTAGCCGCGCTCTTCATCCCGTTTTCCCACTGCACTGACGCCTACACGCCTCCCTCGCGCCGCCCCGCGCCCACACGCAGCTCTAGACATGCGTACGACGCAGACGTGGGGCTGCGCCTTCGGGAAACTCGCTGATGAGTGCTGCGGCCTGCCGGGTCCGTCCCGCATCTGGTGCACGGACGAAACGATCGCGAAAGACCTGCGTTCGCGGCGAGCTGGGCGCACTGGTGTTGACAGAGGGCAAAGCTGGCTACGATGCGGCGGGACAAGCTGGGCGCGGGAGTGTGGAATATACGCGCCGGGGTGACGCAAACGCGGGCAGCTCGGTTTCAGGTGGCGTCTCATGTCTCTTTTATGCATTTCACGCGCGACAATCAGCTATTACACATGTTGTGCTAAAACATAGAGAGAGATGGAGCTATCAACCGAAGGGGACAGTTACAAGAGCAGAAACGACACATTGACTGGGGACAAGAACGTCCAAGAATTGCATTACTGCCGGGCTCTATTCTCAATTCGATGCCACGACAACTCACAAGTTCTTTTTTCAAAAGCGTACTTCGCCATTTCCATCCAGGTCGGGGATGGATTGGCGCCGGCTGCAACCCATCCGAATTCTCATCCAGCATCGAACATATGGACGCACTCAATGCTCTGTCCTCCGTCTTGAATCAAGAGTTGCTGTGCCCCGCGTCAGTTCAGTACGAGACGATGATTGGTCCGTGACCTTTTTATCTCTTAGTGCAGTTGCGTTGAAGGACGGTGGACGGAAGGGGCGATTTTGTAGATCTTTTGGCCACTGAGTGCAAGTTCAGTGGCGCGTATATAGGACAAGAGACGCTTCGGAAAGACCTTTAGTTTGCCGCGCTAAGGTCGATTCCGCTTGTTAGGATGGCCGATAAGAGCACGCGCGGGACTACAGAAGAGTGTGCCCAGACGTTTCAGGAACATGCTGGGTGGGGAAAAGCGGAGGGCGCGTCCTTCCAATTTGGTGCCTTCGACGCGGCGTCGATCGAAATTTTGTACATTTTCGCAGAATGGCAATGCCAATTTGAGGACCGCGACGCCGATCGAAAAAAGCTTTTCCGGCTCCTGTACGGTCGCTGTGATTCAATGGAGTCACGACCGCCATTCCTGGCCGACGGGGACAGGGAGCAGGATAAGCCTGGTACTTAGATGTCGGCTGAGATTGCGCGACACACCACAACATTCGCAAATATCAATACCGATCCGATCATGTTCGCCGACGGTAAGCGCCCATCCCATAAAAGGCCCCTGTGTTTATTCCAATTTCTCATATTCAGTCTCCCCATGTCCCTCCCACAACAATAATTCTGAATTTTGGCAGCGTGCAGAGGACTCCCTTATCCGCTACTCTGGCGGGGGTTCATTTGTCCGTCGTATCATTGAACACGCGAACGGTATCTACCTTTACGACGCGGATGGCAAAAGCATCATCGATTTTACCTCGGGCCAGGTTGGTGTTCGACGCGTCAATTTGCATCCTTTGTCTTATCCGCTGCCAGATGAGCTCAATTCTTGGCCACTCGAACCCCGAGATTGTCGAGATCATTAACAAGCAGGCTGGAAGACTTGACCACCTATTTTCTGGGATGCTCAGCCACCCTGTGGTCGACTTGGCGTCCAAATTAAGCGGCATGCTTCCCCTGGCCTCGACAAAGTACAACTTCTGTCAACTGGTGGTGTAAGTGTACTTCTCCGGTTGAACGACATCTTATTTTTGTCGCAGGAGAGTAACGAATGCGCTATACGCGTCTGTCTTCTTTTCCGTAAGGACCGTTATCTTCCCTTCTAACCTCGACACAGATTGCGAAAATGTACACCGGCAAATTTGAGATTGTTGGTACGTGCGATAATCTTTTTCTATTTCCTCCAGTTCATCACGGTTGCAGGCCTGTCCAACTC
Source organism: Panellus pusillus (assembly GCA_013387415.1). Classification (NCBI taxonomy): domain Eukaryota; kingdom Fungi; phylum Basidiomycota; class Agaricomycetes; order Agaricales; family Mycenaceae; genus Panellus; species Panellus pusillus. The sequence goes on along the minus strand of QVIE01000201.1, from coordinate 1,999 downwards.
GTGGCATGGAGTTACTTTTGCAGCTGCGTCAATGACATACCAGCTCACTCGCAAGGGTTACGGCCCAGCAGCTGCCGGCTCGCTGGCGCTCCCCACGCCAAACGGTTATCGAAGTCCGTTTCGCAATCCCGACGGAACCTATGACTGGAAGAAAGAGCTCGACTACGGTTTCGCACTCATCGACTCCCAGTCTGTGGGTTCCCTTGCGGCGGTGATCGTGGAGCCCATTCTAAGTTCCGGAGGAGTCATCGTATTACCTCCGGGCTACCTTCGGCGGCTGAAAGAGCACTGTGTCGCGAGAAATATGCTGCTGATAGTGGATGAAGGTGAGACCCATTGAGTCCTCGATGAAGTCTGCTGACTGACGGCGGGCAAAAAAGCTCAAACGGGCGTCGGCCGTACGGGTAAGAACTGGGCGTTCGAACATGACGGTGTTGTCCCCGATATCTTGACGCTGTCCAAGACACTCGGCGCTGGTCTCCCACTTTCCGCAGTGGTGACGTCGAAGGAAATCGAAGAAGTCGTTCACTCACGCGGGTTCTCTTTCTGGAAGTCTTTTTCTTGTTTCAAATTCGGTAATTCTCCTCTTCGGTCAACTTATCTGGTCTGTTCCTATAGTCACCACGCACGTTTCGGATCCATTGCCGGCTGCTGTTGGCCTCCAAGTGCTCGAGATACTCGAGCGTGACAATCTTGCCGAGCGGGCTGAGCACCTCGGCCGCCGCTTCCGCTCCTTTCTTCTTGGGCTGCAAGCTCAATATGAATGTGTCGGTGAAGTGCGCGGCATGGGCCTCATGCAGGGGATGGAGATTGTCAAGGATCGCACAACAAAGGAGCCCGACCAGGTGTTGTCAACGGCGCTTGCAGATCGAATGATGGAACTGGGCCTCAGCGCTAACGTCCTCGGCATACCGGGCATCGGCAGTTCGTTCCGAATGGCGCCACCGCTGACGATCACGCAGGAGGAGCTGGACGCCGGGCTGGCCATCATTGCGGAGACGTTTAGGACGACGCCCGGGGTGAACCCCGTCCTCGCTGTTCACGGCCACTAGAGTGTATTAATGATTTTATTTTATTGTTGCCTGTTGGAGATTAGCGAGACGACGGAGCGGCAGTTTTAGAATCGGTTTTAAAATTTACTAGATATGATCCAAGCGATAACCAATGCGTCGGAAGCGGTCGGGGCTTTTTAAAGGATTTCATTCGCTTGGGAGGAGAGGTTCCAATCTGGGCGCAAACCCACATAAACCCCGCCTGGAAGATTTATATATACCGCCGTTCGAATGCATCTGTGCACCCTGGCCACTTTGGAGTCCGGGAGAATAGCACTCACTCTCCTGGGCTGGCTCGAGAACGAAATGATAAGAGAGTGTTTTATGGACCTCTTATTCGAAATTGACCTTTCGGAGCAACGGACCTTAAGAGCCGAGGCCGTTTCGTGGGACAACATGGCGACGGTGAGACATTACCATTTAGTCGGTACCTTTCGACGAGGAGTTAAGAAGAGAAGGGCAGGTACAGTCAGACGGCAGATCCGACCTGACAGTCATGTGTACCTTTTCGGAAGGAAGCGGAACGCGTACGTCCATACTCACTTACTAGAGATAGTAGATGAGGTCTCTCTTCGGACGTCAGAGATAGTGGATGGTCCTCCATATCAGATAGCAGGAGATAAGCGCTCGGGAACTGATGGAAGCTCGGGTCCACAAAGGCAAACAATCGTACTCTCTTCCTTCCTCGCGTTCATCTTGGCGTTCATTTCCGGCTTTTTCCTCTCGAACGTTGCCCGGGAAAGAGATCAATCCATAATTGAAACCACGCTACTATCACGGGCCATTCCGCCCATTCTGGAAACCTCCCAGCGACGTAAATGCGGAGCTTCACAGCAGTCGTAACGAGAGTGCTAATTTCTGCTGCATCGAGCAAGCCTGGATCCTCTCAGTCACACATTGGCCGTGTAGAAGATCTCGGCAAGATGGCGTCTCCGCGAGCATTCAAA
>QVIE01003441.1:0-13249 GCA_013387415.1 Panellus pusillus | reverse complement strand
ACGCACCGCCGTCGAGCGTGATGACGTACGTGAAGAGCTTCCCGCCCTCGCCCCACGCGGTCATATCGAGGAACGCGCGCGCCAGCGCCGCGCTGCTCTCCGGCGTGGGTCCCACAGCGAATCGTGGCGGCGCCGCCCCCCCCCCTCCCCGTCCCCGTCCTTCGCCACTAGGCCTCGACGCAGGCGGCTTATCGACATCGACGCCCGTATCGTCGACGACGCCCACACGGTCGCCTTATCGCACTTATATACCGTGCGGTGCTGCTGGTGCAGGCCGTGGTACAGCAGGCGCCCCGCGACGCCCGAGTCGTCGAACATCCAGTCGATGAAGGGCCGGTAGCCGACGTAGCGGTGGCGCAGCGCGCGCGGGACGGGGCCCGTCAGCTGCAGCTTGTTCGCGATGAAGGTCGTCGAGGAGAGCACGCGGCCTTGGCCGTCGGTCTGCACCTCCGTGGCGGACGCGGCTTTTTTGAGGCGCGAGTTCACCATGGAGCCGATGAGGGGGGAGAAGTGGCGCGAGTATGTGTCTACCGGGAACATGAGCGATCGGTCTTTATATATGTGGAGGGGAACGCGAGACGTACTTGGCCCGAGCGTGTACACCCGCCCGTCGTTATCCTCGTCCTGCCGGATAACGCGCACCGACACGACGACGCGGTTGTGCCTGCGGAGCTTCTGGCCGGGGAACAGCGCGGCGAAGTACGTGAGGAGGTACGGATGCAGGTCGCCCCGCCGTTTCTGCAGCGTATACTCCTTCTCGAGGCTCTCAAACCCGTCTTCATTTCCTCTGCCCCGAAATGCGCTTCGGCCTTCCCGAGTCGGTCGACGGAGAGCTTCGCGTTCGGGTCTTCGTCGTAGAGGATCATGAGCAGCTTGAAGCCAGACGCAGGCACACCAGAGACGAGCCAGGTGGAGTTCCATTCTGGATCTCGCGTATGGTGGGCAGTCGGCGTCCGGAATTTGAGCGGCTCGTCGACGTCGGGGACGATGAGGTTCGCGACGACGAACGGATCACACGAGAGCGTGCGTAGGTCTGCTACAGGTAGATTCTTGGCGCCTGGAATCGGAGAATGTCGGCGACGCGGCCTCTGGAAGAGAAAATGGAACGTACGATCGAATGTTATCTGGACCGTATACGTTGGCGCCATAGATCTGATTCTTGGAGAGAGCCGTAGTTGATGTCGACGTCATAAGTACTTTCGCGTAGCTGTGGAATGCTGTGCAGTTGCCCGATTAGGTTGCCGATCAAATACCAGGACCCCAATTGTAAAGAGTGGTTGCTTTGCCGTCACCAGCGGCGGGAGTTCTGCACGCGTGCGAGTCGAGTCATCAACGGAGGCAGAGGCGGAGGCGAGGATACAGGCGTAGAGTAGGCAATGGCGAATGCGAGAGCGTGGGTCGGCGCGTGGATCGAGATGGAAACGAGAAACTGAATACTAGTAGCAAGCTCGGGGTATGGAAACTTGTGTATTGCAAGAAGATACCGGGTCTTTATATGTACAGGACAAGTAGTGATTACTTGGTACAAGGAAGGAAGCGCTCATCCTAACGGTCCCAGTACAAACATTTCGAGCTACAGAGGCACCGTGAATCCGGATCCATGCAGAGAGACCGGCGGTGTTGATTGTATGGAAACACGAAATGTGGAAGGGTGCGAGGCAGGGGAAAGGAGGATCCAACAAGACATCAAGTCCAGTACCATGGAACAGGCTCAGGGCTGTGGGCGAGGCAGACTAAGGCGGCGGATGCCTGGAACATGTCGAGTGGTCGGGCAACGGGGAGAACAGAGTCCGTTATGTATGTGTTTCGTTGTTTGTTTCGTCCAAAGCCGTTCAAAGTGATTGGGCTGGTGATCCGTTTGCACATGTACACGGTCAGCACACTGGCACGAGCCGGCGCGACACCGGTGATCCTTACCTCGAAGGCCGACCCGCAGGACGTCGATGCGACGCCGACGCGACGCCGACGCAGCCAACACACCCCGCTAGACGTGTCGGACAATGGTCGGGCACCTTACGAAACTCGCTGCGAGCACAATCTCTCGATGTGCTGAACCAATCTCGTGATATACACACCGTTCTCGCGGTAATGTGGTTTTTCGATGTCCACTTCGAAAATTCCCTTGACGTTTTTTTAAGTCACGAACGCGAATTAGAGCTCTTAATACTGCTTCTCTCTCGCGCGATGTGCATCTCTCGCGCACATATCACTCTTTTGCTGTTTGTATTTTTTTTACAAAAGGACCAGCATACTTTCAACAAGCGAGGTACGAGCGACTCGTTGAAGTGTCTGTCACCGAGAGACTAGGTACGGCCACCCAACCCTCGCAAACGGTGGTGACCTGACCCCTAAAGAACCCTCTACCAGCCGTCGGAGGGCGTGAGTTACACCTGAGTGTATATCAAAGATCAATCTCCATCAACCTTCCGAACCATCCTCCGTCGCCGTCTCAAGATCCCACATCCCCGGCTCAAGATCCCACATCCCCGGCTCATCATCATCGTCCGAATCACAACATCACTGAAATTCGGTCAATCCCGATTCCCAAGTCCTTTCTAGGGACCGCTCGTTCAATCCATCCTCCTCCTCACTCTGAGTATTCGGCAATTTGAATGGCTTCGTCCCGCCTCAACTTTTTGGCGGACGAGGACCAGGACGCACCAATCCCAGGGGAAGTGGCGAGGCGGTACCCCCCGAGGCGGTCCTCGAGGAGGCGGTCCTCGAGGTGGCTCAGTTTCAAATATTCGGGGCGCGGACAATCCACGAGCGGACATCCGACCAGCGAAAGGAGGTTTGGCAGAGGGCACAAGAGGTGGGTTCGCAATGCGAATCCGTTCCTGGGCCTCAGACTGATCGATGATCCTCATTGCAGAGTGTTTCTCGAGTTCTGAGTAAGATTTTTCCTCGAGACCAACTCACTTCTAGTGGTCTCAGTGTCTCTGCTGTCGGAGCAGCGGCAGACTGGAACCTTTACGTTCCACTATCAATGCACCTATCCGCAGAATTGTTTCTCAGAATGTGGGATAGCATTCAGCTAGTCGAAGTACGTATTCAATCGAGCCTCCTTTGTCGATCAGTGTTTGAGCCAAGTACCAGCTCGATCGCATGTCTCTTCTCAGCCTAGCTGAACGTTCTGCTCATATCCTGGGTGCTATGATGGAATTGCATGAAGCAGGAATAGAAGGCCGGTACGAAGTGGCACAGCCGTTACCTCAACTAAACGAGTAATGTTATCCTTGCATACAACTCTTCGGGCTACTTACCTCCAATCATCGCAGAGTGCTGAGGCAGATTTGCGATCTTCTCTCCCGGCTCGCGAGCATGCCCCTTTGGAGGAGGTATATTGGATCCAATGACACCGGCCGCGCCATTGCCGATTGCAACAGGCGTCTCAACGATGTAATAACTATGTTCAATGTGCGTAGTCCCTCAGTGATATCTTGTCTTGTATGATGCGCAATGTCGTCCACAGCTCAGGACCCAGATTCGAATTTTCAATACGCTTCTAGAGATGAAGCCAGACCTGTCGCGGTCGATAGAATCAATAGATGCCCTCCTCCAGGCTTGGGAAGATTCATCCCCACCCGCGAGTGCCCGGGATCTCCCCAGCGACCCACTTCCCCCTTCGATCACTCCCAAGGATCTTCCCTCCTCAGAGACGGACGCATTGCGAACCACTATTCGAAAGGCCATCGACGCAGTGAGCAATATGCAGAACCAGGTAGACTCCGCAAGCGATGTAGCGGATTTGCGCGAGGCGATGCGGCATGCTGTCTCTCAAGAGAACGATGCCCAGATCATGCACACCCTGCAGGTACCGTGCATGCTCCTGATTTTTCTCTTTTCATCTCGATATCATCCTCGAAGTTGAAACCGGGGAGTTATCGAGGGCACTCCAGATCTTATCGCAGCAAGCCGACGTCCCATTTGGACCTTCAGAGTATTCGCCTGGATTGTCGCCACCAGGATACGACGAGGGGTCGATCGAGCGGAAACTCGTTGATGCCCTGCAGCGCCTGAGTAAATACGCAGATGCTCTCAGTGGTGATGCTCCCAGTTGGACAATTATCCGGTGCTTCGTTCCCGTCTCTTTTCGTCGTTTTCCGATCCTTAATTCATCATCTCTTCCAGACAGGAAGTGACACAGCGTGAAAAAATTGGCAAGTCGTCCTTTGCCGATGTTTATGAGGGCCACTGGCGCGGCGAAGCCGTGGTGATAAAATACCTATTGCCGGAGACACCGAGGGAGCTGTTTCTCCAGGCGGCAAACGCGTGGGCGAAGCTCAGCCATCCGAATGTGTTGCCATTCTACGGCGGGAGTGACATTACCGCTGCTGAGAGGCTGTTTTATATTTGCCCGTATGCAGCGGAGGGAACCTTAATACTTTCCTCCAACAGATAGCAGGCAACGAGGAAATGGAAAGCGACAGCCGCAAAGGCAATCTTCCTAGGTTTATGCACGAGGTTGCACAGGGAATGCGATATCTGCATGAAAATGGAATAGTACACGGGAACTTGAAAGTAAGCAGTCAATATAGTATTGCTGTCCTTCCGCCCCTTACGTCTTGTCAAGGCGGTGAAAGTTCTAGTGGACACAAACGTCTGCTGTTTAGTCGCCGACTTTGGACAGGTTGAAATGAAAGCGGAGGCTTGTCGCCTTGGTAATGTTTCGCTGCGTGGTGCGTTTTCGCTCCTAAGAAAAAGTGGCTCTCAATTCCTCAATTTGAGTCCTCTCAGATGGCTCAATGCGCTGGCATGCACCCGAGATTCTGTCTGGGTCAAGCGAACGCACACCTGAAACGGATGTCTATGCATACGCCATGTGTTGCGTGGAGATCCTCTCGTGGGGCCGCTTACCTTGGCCTCTGATCAGCGACGAGACTGTTCGTGATTATGTGTTGAGTACGCCGATCTTGTTATTCCCACTTCGATGTATGATGAACTCTATCCAGAGGATCAGGGGCGCCCGGACATTCCCATACACGTTTTGACAGCCCTGCGCTCCACACGCTGCTACGAGATGGCTGGGCTACTGAACCGAGTGCAAGGCCGTCTTTTGCAACGATTGCAGTAGAAACACAAATCCTGTGTGAAGCTGCTGGAATATTGACTGCTCAAACATCTTCTGGTATGACCAAAGTAATCGTTGGTCAGCTCCAGAAACCTCATCATGACCTAGACCCAGCGAACAACGATCCGACCACCATCGCCTACGAACATACAGAAACGTCGCATTCTAGCTCGACCACATCTAAACCAACTTCTTCTGGTTTGACCAAAGTGATAGAAGAGGAGCTTCCGAAGACCGGGGGTCAATCATGCTCGTGCCTATTAGCTTCAGAAACCTGACCCAGACCCAGCGAACAACGATCCAACCCCGATCGCTCATGAACATAAAGAAACATCGCATCTTAGGTCGACCGCATCTGTTCGAATCAATGCGCAGAATTCCCAAAATGATACTGCTGACGCAATTGAGCAGCCTCGAATAACTTTTCCATCCCATTTCCCCATAATCTACCCACCTGCTGGGTCTACGTGCGTGGCAATCTTCCAATCAAATTCTGACCTGACCAGCAGCAGGGCAAGTGAATCTATAGCTTTTCGGCCGGGAGATGCAGTTGCATTGGACAGGGAATTGGCCACTGGTGGTATGCTCGTCTCCGTTCATTCACCGGCGGATGCTGTGGCATGGCTGGAAACCCATCACGACAATCCCTTGCTCTCGGAGCTTCGGGCCCGTGATTTCGATGGCCCCATTGCCATTCAGTTTTCTCCCGTAGAATCTGCTCTCGCTGTCTATGGTTCCATAGCTGATGAGATGATTCCCCGCATCGCCAAGGAATTGGCTCATCTCTCAGGGTTTGCTGTGATGGTTCGTTCCAAGGCGGACAATCCGACAAACCGCTTTTTGTCTTCTGCCAAAGGGCCAACACAGAGAGAGTCGGCAACCGAGGACATCTCCACTAGCAAAGCTTCCCGCATCCGCGGGGTGCTGATGATGACGACGGAGATACGATCCTCGGAAGCTGGGAGGGCAAATACCATCAGACCACCGTGGAATTGAGCCTCAAGATGAGCGACGGCGTGGAGTACAATGTTGGTCTTTACTCGGATGTCAAGGTTTGACACCAGTTTATATTCCGATCATCTCCCATTTACCTCCTCAGTTTGAAACACAGCCGTTCACGAGTAGCATTGCACCTCTCCATCAGTATCAGGTTAAATCGATGGTGACTATGAAGGCGAAGCTTCGCCCCGAGGAAGCCATGTTGGATCGCTCCTTCAGCAGTATAGGTTTTTTGGTTCATCGACCCAGCACCATTAGGCATTGTGACCTGTAAATTCTCGATTCAACTCAATTTCGCACGATGTTCATCTGTACTGACAGCCTTGACATGGGATTCGAAAACCCTGATGCAAAGCTCAAGCATACGACCCAGAAGGCTAAATCGACGACCGGTGGTGTAACTTTCGGTGTATCAAAATCACTACCATCCGTCAGTGCCACTGCTAGCCACACACGAGGCACTACCGTAACTGTGGAGAGAGCTGATGAAAAGGTCCGCCAAGCTTGTGGAATCTCCTTTCGTCGCGCTAAAATCACACAGGTCTTACCCAGGTGGATGGTCAGCGGCAAGGTGGGAAAGAAGTGGGGTAAAGAGGAAGCCCAGACAGAGGGGAAGGACTTTCAATCATATGATGTCGCCTGGTTTCCTTCAACGCTGGATCCCGAAGACAAGGTGTATGAGATGGGTGTGGAATTCGGATTGGGCATGGGCCTTCACGATGAGATAGGTGCGCCAGTTCTCAGAGTTACTTTCGCTTACTTAGGTTAGTTCTATGATCCAGTCCTTCCCCGGACTTCCTTCGTTCTTCGGAATCAAATTGTGGTCTGGGTGTATGATCCTCAGCTTCGCAGCATGTGCCGTGGAGTCATGTTCCTTACATCTGTGCGTGGGATCTCCAAGATACTTACACCGCAGCCCTGATCATACCAGACGTATATCCCGAATGTACGTATCGATGAAGGTCTCAGTATACGTGAGACTACGACCGCAAATCTTATGCCAGTGTTGTCACAAGGCAAGACGAGTTATTTGCACCTCACTAATCTGACCAAGAAAAATTCATCAATAGACGTTGCCGTAGGCGGCGAGATGGAGGTCCCATACGATGCTGGGATGTCGGTCTCAGTTGCAGTCCTAAACAAATCTGAGGAAAAACGGTCTTGGAAGATCCGCCAAGCCTTCGATAAAGTGCCATTCAAGTCGTTCACATCCGGGAAAGGACGGGCATCAACGTCGAAGCTGTTCATGCACGAGACCGTCTCGCGTGGATGGGATGCCACAACTATGCGCTGGAAGGATGTGGTTTGGCCCAGTCTGGACTCGCATTTTCAGAAGGTGGACAATGCGGGAGATGCAGTGTGGACATTGACGTGGAGACCCGCCAGCACTCCTGCGGTCGGACCTGGTGGTGCTTCAGACGTCTTTGACCCAATTGGCGTGATGCAGGCTAGCGCTGTGTAAAAATCAAAATCGACGGTGTAAAATACGTGGAGTCTTAGCACCCCTCCTTGTTATTGAACAGAGGCCTGTTAGATACAGGTTTTTTAACATGATGTAACCGCGCGAAGCGCGGAAAATTCTGAGGTTTTTAACATGTATCTTTCATGTAATTTACATACATGCGGCGCTCGATCTCGCACGGTCGCGCTTGGCGGTGGCGTTGAGCTCAAGCAACGAATGAGGGCGCTTGTGACACCCGAAATGGCTGCGCGGCGCCCTCCTCCTGCGACCGCCGTACACCAGCACCAACAGCGCCAGCAACAACTGCGCGCTTGACCGATGCTGCCCACAGTCTAGCCGCTCGACACAGCAGAGCGTCACGTTCGTGTTCCGGCGCAATCGAGGACAAGTGGTGCGGAGGTCGGCAGGATGTATAGCAAGCTGCGGCGAAGGCAGTAGCCTCAGGCTTTTGTTGTGACACACCTCCCGAGCGCACGCCGGTGTCCGAGGTCCTCACGACAGGCACGCACTCAGCTACGGCCTTGTAGTACGCCCCAAATTTCAAAATCATCCCAGCCGAGTACTGTCGCCATTTCCGGCAACACCGAGCCTGATCCGAGTTGTACTAATCGACTACAGACTCTCGCTTTTACTTTGAGGGTCCCTATTGAGTAGGTCCAGGTAGGCCCGCCGCTGCACGGCACCGGGCGAAGCACACTTATGCCACCTGCCACTGTACTATATGTATCGTTTTAACTGGGAATTTCCACGCAAACGCCAGGGAACGGAACATTCAAATTAGTATGCTACACTGGGCGTACCCCGCGCGGGACCTGTGCCCTTAATCTTAATCTTACACCTGCTGAACACCCTCCGGCGCGTGTTCGTCCTGCGTGGTATCCTCCTCGTCGTATTACGAATGCACCCGAGGCGAGGCTGGCTCGGACGCACCTGGGCCAAATTGTGACAGACTGGTGAGTCAAGCACCCTGCGAAGACGTTAAGGGCGCAGCGGCCTGCATGGGTGGCTGACGGGGCATCTCCGATGCCCTGTGTTGCGGCTGGCGCAGGCGCTCGCTGATCAACGGCTCTCGTTCCCCCTGCTCTGCATCGCCTCCATCTCCATCTCCATCTCCATCTTCATCTATATGCATATGCTCCCTCCGCCGGCGACAACACCGGCAGCACGAGCACGAGCAGGAACAGAGGGTCTCTGTGAAGTCGTGTCCTGCAATTAATCCGGCGGCGGAGTTCAGAAATACATATATAGAGGAGGGAAAGGAGGATGGATACGGACTCAGGGAGGCAAAGTCGAGGCAAAATCCGGCGCAGACGGCTGCGCAGACGTCGATGCAGGCGGCGGCGAGCAGGGAGCAGGGGTGTTCTGACATAGTTCGATTGAAGTTGGTTACCGTGTCGCACGGAACACGGCACCGTGGAGCCCACTCCCGCACTCATCACTGGTATATATTTGCGAAATTTCGTTGCATTTTGGAAAAATGGGACAGCGAACTACGTACGGAAAGCAATAGAAAGCAAGTTGGACGACTGGCCGGTCAGAAACCTCTTGGAATCGCTCTGCCACGCGGGGGAAATCCGCGCCCGCCCCGTGCACGCGTACGCACGCCCCGCGGGACGTACGCGAGCGCGTCTGCGTCTGCGTCTGCGCCGTGATCGCCGCCTGGAGTATGGTCCGTCCACACCCCGCGCCCCCTCCCCGACCCCCGTCCAGCGCCGTGCCGTGCGTGTGTCCGTCCAGGGGATGACCTCCACGTCCATCTCGTCCTCGTCCTCGTTGCGCTGCGCCACCGCCCCCGCCTCGCCCGCGGTGCGCCTTTCCGCGTTCGCTCGCAAACCCGCCTTTCTTGCTGCCGCGGCCGAAGCGGATTGAGGGCGGGACGAGGGAGAGCGCGGTTAGCGAGTCGGCGAGCGAGTCCATGGCTTCGCCTGCTAGGGGGCGGAGGCGCCGCGGGGAGCTCCTCAGGCTCGGCCTCCCGCACGTCTTCTTCCTCGTCGTCGTCGTCCTCCTCCTCAACGAACACAGAGTCCCGAGGCTCTTGGTGCTCGCGCGCCTTCCACTGCCCGCGGATCAGACTCGCGCCCTCGCCCCACCGCTTGAGGAGCCCGCCGACGCCCTTGTTGGTGACCGCGAAGTAGTATTCCTTGGGGTATCCGTGCCCCTGGATGAGGTGCAGGCGCCGTGCCTTGGGGGTCGCGAAGAGGCGGGGGCACGTCGCGAGGTGGCATGCGAACTGCGTAACACAGACTCAGCGTACTTGGTACTCGGAGAGACACATAGAATAGTAGATGAGAACGACGCACGATCTTCTCCCCGCGGTCTTTGCGCACAGCCGCGAGCGGGTCGTGGCACTCTGTCTGATGCTAAGTAGCAGGCGCGGCGGCGGAGCGTGGTCAGACGACACGAGACGGGAGTGCTACTACACTACTGACGATTTGCAGCAGCCGCGCGTCGGGGAAGACGCACCCGCACGCGTGCTCTGCGCACACGTGCGCGTGGTACGTGGCGTAGTGCGCCTCGAGGGCCTTCGAGTCGGCGAGCGGCGTCGGGGTGCGGTTGCATGTCGGCGGGAGGGTGCAGAGCAGCGGGTGTGCTGATGCAGAATTAGTCGTGCGCGGTGCTTTCTGCGTCGGCGAGCTCGTCGCGGACGCCGACGACGACGACGAGGCCGCAGACTGTGCTCTGTGCCGCTTGAAGGACATGATGATATCAAAGTGTGACTTGTGACACGCGTGACTCTCCCTCTAACCATGTCTTCAAAACGCAAGTGGGACCAGGCGGCGCCCGACGCGGCCGACGCCAAGGAGGGCCCGGAGCAGAAGAAGGTCGAGCTGAGCATCGATGCGCAGGAGGCGGCCGCACGTGCGGCGGCCATCGCCTCTAAAATCGCGGCGCAGTTCGGCGACCTGGCGCAGGAGGAGGCGTTCTCGCAGGACGTGGACATCAACGACGTGCGCAACCGGTACATGCTGACGAAGGCGTCGACGCAGCAGCAGATCCGCGAGGAAGCGGGGGGCTCGCTCAGCACGAAGGGCGTGTGGTATCCCGACCGCAGCAAGGCGACGGAGAAGGACCCGCCGCTGTATTTGCATGTCACCGCCAGATCGGCGGAGATCCTCAAGAAGACTATCGACACTATTAACGAGTATATTGCGATCGATATGGGCAGCCTCGTCGAGGACAAGAAGAAGGAAAAGGTTTTTTGGCGGCTGCGCTCGGGTTGTTTCAGATGTGCGGCTGACGTTGTCTTATATCACAGCGGAAATGGCCGGAGGAGAAACTCCCTGTCGGCCTCGAGAGCATCCGCAACTTCAACATCCGCGCCAAAGTCGTCGGGCCGAGTGTACGTTCTCTACAGTACACCCTCCCATGAAATATCACTCATCGCTTTTTTTTATTCAGGGCTCGTTCGTCAAGTACATCCAACAAGAAACGCAGACCCGCGTGCAGATAAAAGGCATCGGCTCCGGCTTCGTCGACCAAGAAACAGGCCGGGAAAGCGACGAGCCTTTGTACATCCACATCACGTACGTCTCTCTCCGTCTCTCCCTGCACATTACCCCACCAATAACACTCAACAAACACAGCGGGCCCGAAGAAGGGCAGGTCGCGCGCGCGAAGGTGCTCACGGAGGACCTCCTCCTCGTCGTGCGCTCGGAGCACGCCAAGGTCGCGATGGCGGCGCAGCAGGAGCAGATGGAGCTCCGCCAGGCGCAGATGCAGTATGCCGCGTACAGCGCGATGGCTGCGGTGAGTCGCCCGATACGCATTGCTAAGACTTTGTGTATTGATTGAGTGTGTGTGGGAAAGGGATACCCGACGCCGCCGCCACCATCGGGCGCGCCGCCGCCGCCACCGGGCGAGCAGCCCCTCCGCCACCGGGCGGTGCAGGCGCGGCCGCGCCGCCCGCGGCGAACGACCAAGACGCGTACGCGGCGTATTGGTGAGCGCCCCTCCTCCCCTTCTCCACCTCACAATAATAATGAATTGAACCCCCCATCCCCGATGTGTAGGGCCGCATACGGGTACGACGTCAACTCGGCGCAGTTCAAGGAGTGGGCAGCGCAGCAGCAGCAGCAGTATAGCCAGTATTACGCGCAGGCGGGGGGCGCGCCTGATGCCGCGGGGGGCCAGGGTGCGGGAGGAGGTGCGCCAGGGCAGCCGGCGCCCCCGCCGCCGGACGCGCAGCCGCCGCAGCCGCCGCCGCCTGCGTGAGCCCAGTCCGCGGGAGAGGAAAGGGAGGAAGGGACGGGAAGGGTGCGTTCCCCACATCTCGTCCTTGCGTGCGCTCGCTGCCCCCTACGTAGGCCGAGTCGCTGATGTAGGTTCTGACTGACCCTTTCCTCCAGACGCGTTGCAGTGTTTCATCATTTTGCTTTAGCTGTTTTCTTTTTTTTACTCTAGTTATCTATTTTTTTTGCTTGCTTGCTTCAAAGCTCTGGGGTTGGGTTTTTTTCTTTTTTTCAATGCATGCTTTTTCTCTCCGCAATCAATCAATCAATCATCATCATCCCGCTGCGGTGGGCGTATCGACGTCGAGCCTCCGGAACTTGCCCTGCATCCAGACGCGGTACATCTTCACCTGGCGCTTGCGGTTGAGCAGGAGGCGGCGGTCGATGCCGAGCTGGGCGGTCGTGAAGAGGGCGGGCGGGGGCGAGGCGAGGAGGTGGGGTGGATCGTTGTTTGTGGGGTGCGGGTGGTGGTGGTGCGGGTGGTGGTTGCGGGTGTGGTTGTTGTTGTGGGGGCGTGGGGGAAGGTGCGGGGGAAGAAGGTGAGGGGGAAGGTGTGGGCGAGGGGGATAGAGGGCGGGTTGTAAAGTCGGCGTCAGCGTCCTCACCTTCGACGACCTCCGTCGTCGTCGTGAGGATGGGTTCCCCCTGCGCCGGTTGGGCGCGCGAGCCCGTGAAGAGGAGTGAGAGCTCGTCTGCGTGATATCAGTTGCGCACCCGCAAAAAGCCAAAAACGACGAACCCAACTCAAAGAAATACACCCGCGTCTTGTCGCCGCGGATGTAAAAGTTGTCGTCGAGGAGGCGGCCGGCTTGAAGCGCAGCTGGGCCATGTCGTGCCGGCCGTAGTCGCGGAGGAGGAGGAGGCCGCCGGGTTTGAGGATGCGGTGCGCGTTGGCGACGGCGCGGGCCCACTCGTCGGGGTGGAGCGCGCTGAAGACGAAGATCATGATGAGGAGGTCGGCGCTGCCTGGCGCGAGGCCGTCGGGGAGGCGGGCGCGGTGAGGTCCCAGACGGCGGCGTGGATGGTGCCGGTTGGGGGTTGGTGTAGAGGGGTTCGACTGGAGGAGGTTGATGGCGTGATTGGAGTAGTCGTATGCGCGCAGAGAGAGAAGGGGTTCCGGTTTGCGGCGAGGAGCGGGAAGAGCGCGTTGCCGACGCCGCAGCCGACTTCGACTATCGTTTTGGGCCTGCCTGGCGAGCATGATTTGTGGTGCAAAAACGGTAATAAATGGAATACCTCTGGCTCGCTCGCTGCTACGAGCTCCGGGAATTCGTTGTGCAGCCACTTTCGATCTCGGAAAAAATTGCTCGAGTTGTGGCGATAGAAGAAGAGGTCCCAGTGGCGCGCGGGGCGGTCGTTGTACTTGTGCTGCTCGCTATCGGGCACGGGTGCGCTGCGTTGCTTTTCGAGGGACGCGGCGATGAGGTCGGCCTGATCGTCTGGCGGCGGCACGTGGTCCCAGGCGTTCTGTGTCCATACGGCGGCGTC
>QVIE01000429.1:0-14201 GCA_013387415.1 Panellus pusillus | reverse complement strand
ATCTTGTCTACAAGTACGGCTGGAAAGAACCCGAACAATGCTCTTCTGACGCTCTAGTTAGGGATTGCTAATTCGCGCTTCAACACTGACGTCTCACTACCACCGTCTGGCACTCTGGTACGGCGTCCTGATCAGATTCAGCTGCCCCTCCCGCTCAATGATGTCCGCAGACTTCTCCTTTGAGGTACAGCCGCCGGGGCTCACGACCTTCTTCCTGCTCTCTCAGCCGAAATCCGGCGGGGATACCCTCTACTCCTCTCAAGTGATGAACTTCCGCACGCTGTCCTCGGTCATGAAGGACTTCCTGCGCACCCTCAAGGCGACGCACTCGGGCTTCGACAGCCTGCGCTCGACTAAGGCGGCGTCGTCCGTCGCGATCCCATAGAAAGTATGCAATCACATTCCAATCTGGTTATCTGGAACGGGCACTCAGTCCTTACCTGTCCAGGCGTACACCCCGTCGTGCGCCGTCACCCAGTGACGGGCGAAGAAGCCTTGTACGTGAACAAGCAGTTCACGCGCCGCATTGTGGGCATGAAGAAAGAAGAATCGGATCTATACTCAACTTCTTGTACGACCACATCGTCAAGAGCGGCGACCACCAAGCTAGATCAAATGGGAGCCGATGTCCATGGTGCTTTGGGTAAGCTTCTTCTCCCGCCTTCTCCCCTGCCTCAGATTACTATCAATTTCATTTACAGGATAATCGTGTTACTGGTGGGTGTAACCGCTGCACCTTTCTCATTATTGCTGCTGATTGAGATTCTACTGACGCTCAGCGCTTCTGCTATCTCAGACTATGTCATCTCAAGGCACGCGCCGCCACGGTGCGCGTATCACTCCTCAAGCCGAGCGTCCATTCCTCGCTCGAGGGCTTGAAAAATGGATGTTTGAGTGAGCGAAAGAAAGGTCAGAGTGTACTTACGGTGATCATGCGTGCTCCATGTAATCTATGAACTTGAAACCTGTCTCTTCGTGAGCTAGTTCGTGTCAGGACTCAGGAAACTCGCAGCGCGCCTACTAGTCAAATGGCAAATTCGAATTTTGGAATGTGGAGTTTCCTACTCGACAATCAGGGCTTGAGCGCATTACTCATATGTAGTCCACGGAAAGAAAAAAAATACACGTATTCCGCATTCACCCTACAATACGGCACGTATACAAGTGTCCAGAACCGCAAGATATAGAACATATAGGAAAGGGTGAGACGACACGGACTATGATGAAGTATGATTGTATGCGTCGCGTATCGTAAAGGGGGTATGAGGGAGGGGCGCTAGGGATAAGGCACACAAAAAGGTGGATTACACGACACACGCCCAGCACGTTCGGCAAGGGAAGAATAACCATCAGCTACGCCAACGCAGAACACGGCAAGGACAAGACCAAAGAGAAAGGAAAATATGACGCGACGTCGGAGCCTATTACATGCCGCCGTACGCATCCGCGTGTTGCTGGGGCTGGGTGTGGTAGTAATCCTGCTGTGGCCAAGGTCCTGCGCGTGCATGCCGGGGCTAACGACGACCTGGTCATCCTCGGGGTACGCATACGCCTCCGCCGCGTACGCGTCGTGCTGCGCGCCGTAGCCGCCGTACGTCTGGTTGGCCTCTGGCTCGTACGTTTGGCCAAAGGTGTACTGCTGGCGCGGTTGGAGCGGCTGGTGCACTTGCTGCTGTTGCTGCTGCTGAGCGTAGTCTTCCGTGTAGTACTGCTGCTCGTCGCCGTGCCCGTGGTTGCTGCTGCTGTTATATGCTCCAGCGCCCGCCATACCCGCGTCGGCCATGCTGCCGATGGACGGAGCGACGTTGTGACTGTTGAGCTTGCGCTCGATCATGGTCGGAGGACGGGGGTTGAAGGGATCGGCCTTGTCGTCAACCATAACCGCTGATTTGCGGAAGGTGACAGGGTCGAAACGATCCAGCCTGGCGTTTCTCCGGCGCTGGAAGAAATGAGTAAAGTAATGTGAACGAACAAAAATGGCTCACGAGGAAGAACATGACGACGAAAAAGATGATCGCAATGCCTGCAATACCACCGGCAACTCCACCAATGACGGCACCAACATTGATGTTGCTTGAGCCAGAAACAGCGGTGGATGAAGCAGAAACAGTGCTGCCCGCAGGAGCAGTGGTTTGTACATTGCTGCCAGTAGTTACGAGGGCCGCGGTATTGACAGCATCCTTGGCCTAAAATTGTCAGGGGCCTGTTACGACAGGCAGAAAATACACACCGTAGTCGAGGAACTTTTAGCAGTGGTCGAAGTCGCGGAATGACTGGCAACAACACTGAGAGACGCCGCCGAGGCCTTAGACGAGCTGGTTGTGGAGATAGTCGTGGTGGTCGAGGTGCTCGAAGTGGTCGAAGTGCTGGTGGTTTCGGTGGACGTTTGGGTGGAAGAGGTGGAGGTGGCGGCGCTGGTTGTGCTGGTAGTGCCTGGTACGGAAGAGGTGGTGTGTTTCTTGGCCCCATCACCAGCGCTATTAGCGTTGGATGAAGTGGTCGGAGGTGATGTTGTGGGAACACCCGTGGTGCTTGCTGATCGACGTTGAGAAAGGGAAAAAAAGGAAATAGGACTGACGAGTAGCAGAAGGGGTGGGTTGGCCTGCGTTTCCGCTGCCGCCGTTGCCGCTGCCGCCGTTGCCGTTGCCGCCATTGTCGCTGCCTGTGCTCAGAGCTGTGGATTGAGCAGCCCTTCTTATGCGGCGGTGGTCAGAGAGAGGCATTGTTTGGGAAGGAGTGTAGGAGTAAAAAGAATGTGGGCGGCCGAGCTCGCTGTGGGCTACGACGACAAAGGAGGCGTCAGGGAAGAAGGAAAGAGTGCCGAGAGATACCACGATCAGATCAGGAACATTACCAAACATGATACAACTTGAAAACATCTACCGTTTCAGAAAGCAGCGTGGAATAAATCTCGGTGGGCAACCAAGTGTCCTATGTCACAGCACCCCAGAGCTCCTGCCCAGGTTCCTGGTTTGTTCTTGAACGGTGGATAACCGACAATCCATTCCGGAACGCCGCTCCTCCAGCCAAGAGCGACCTCGATGTCGCCAAGGGCCGCGACGCGGCTGCTATCCTGAATGCCCACTTTGACTCCTGGATCACCGACGTCGATTTTATGTGGCTCGCAGACCGTGGGTTCACAACTGTTCGTATCCCGATCGGATACTATCATCTGTGTGCGGTCGATGCATCAGTCATCTCAGGCACAGACTTCGCGCAGTTCGGGATGTGTTTGCGGGTGCGTGGGCTCGTCTCGTTGCAGCAATTGAGGGGGCTCAGCGATTTGGACTGGGTGTCTTGATTGGTTCGTATACAATACGCCAGATGCGCGCATTGATTTTCCAAAGATCTGCACGCTGCTCCGGGAAAGCAGAACGAAGATGCACACAGCGGTACTTCGTCCAACAAAGCTGCGTTTTTCAGTGACCGCAAACACCGCGTACATACTATTCATGTTTTGCGCACGCTGGTCACCCACTTGAAAGCCCACGCGCCTCCGCTGGTCAATATTGTTGGGATCGAGCTCCTCAACGAACCCCATCCGTCCTCAGACGCCGACCTCAAGAGCTGGTACTCCGCCACGATCAAAGATCTCGCTGCACTCGACTCGACCCTCCCTATTTATCTCTCCGACTGCTGGAAGACGGAACAGTACGCCGAGTACATCAAATCTGCGTCCACGCATGCGCCCCTTCTCGCGCTCGACCACCACCTTTACCGCTGCTTCACTTCGGCTGACATATCAACGCCGGCTCCCGCTCACACGCGCGCTCTGACCGACGCCAACGCTCCCACCCCGCGCCTCTTCGCCCGCGTCGCAGAAACGCTCGACGCAGCCGGCGCGGGGCTCGTCGTCGGCGAGTGGTCGGGCGCCTTAAACCCGCGCTCCCTTACCGGTGCCGCGGATGACACGTCGAACTTCGTCGCCGCACAGCTGCAGCTGTTCGAGGCGCATTGCGCGGGGCACTTTTTCTGGACGTACAAAAAGCAGTACGGGCCAGATCATGGGTGGAGTCTGTGCGATGCGGTGGAGGGCGGTGTTTACCCGTCCGTGCTGGGCTTGCGTGCGGTGCGAAGTGCTGAAGGCGACGACGCGCGGCGGATCCGTGTTCAAAAGGCGTTGAAGGACAAGGCTTTCTGTACGCATCTAAGCGCTGAATCTCAAATACCCGTCTGACTTGCTCAAGCTGAACACGTGGCCTACTGGTCGAAATATCCCGGCAAGTACGAACACGCGCGGTTTGCTGAAGGGTTTACCGTAGGCTGGGACGACGCCTACATGTTCTTCACCGTCCGTGTGGGCGAAGGCTCCGCCAACAAGGCCGTTTCGGAGCTCGGGTTCGTCGGTGCATGGGCGAAGACCAGGACGAACGAGCATGGGTCGAGTTTCTGGGAATTTCGTGGGCATCTCCACACAGTGTTTCACAATCTGCTGAGAAAACAAATCCAGGACATGGATTCCAACAGGGCGCTGCTGCGGCGAGGAAGGATTTCGCGCAAAAACTACTGCGTCCGTTGATTTAACCTACTTGATGCGTATATGGTACTACAGCTTGTTGAGTGAGTATAGCGAAGATACGATATGCGTTCTGTTTCTTTCTCTGTCTAACCCTCGTGTACGGTAGACGAGATCGAGACTCATGGGCCCATACGATCAAGTTCTGCCTCTTCTTGAACCTCGTCTTCTTCCTCGATAACCCACGCATCGCGATCCGCCAGGGCTTGGTCGACGAGGTGCGAATGGCGCCGCAAGATCTGTGTCTCTGTTGGAAGTGCCCTGCGACGCAAGTCCAGGATTCTATTTTTGTCTTTAATCTAAGTTGTCGCGATATGTCGTGCGGGAGGAGTAAACGTACAATCTGCAAGCTATAAGGTTTGAGAGGACGACCACACACGGTAGACCGACGCCGTTGTGAAACAGTGAGGGGCTGGCCGTGGATGAGTACGTCAAACCGATTGTACGAATGGGGAGTCGGATTCGCACCTAAAGAATATAGCGAGAGCGAAGACGTGCACCATCAAGACAGCGAACCACGCTGCTAGACCTGCGGAAAACGGAAGATACATGGGTTTTAGCGCTATGACTGGGTTGGCACGCCACTTGCCTTGAGTGATGAAAAGCCTCCCCAGGGACCCACGGGTACTGCGTATCCGCAGGCAGTACTAGTTTTGAATCAGTTTGCCTGTGTGTCTATATACATGCCTGCAGTAGACTTCCTCACAATAGCAATAATTAATAGGGATACTAGATCCATCCCAGAAGAGGCGGCCTATCAAAGTATCAAACCTTACGCATGCAGGAGGGCGACGCAACGAGACGAACTAATGAAGCCTACACGAGCAGCCCTCAGTCACATTCATTGGACCGACAAACCGAAAACTTACGATCAAACGGTCACCGCCATCATCGAAGTAGTTCGGGAAACATCCAGTGCCGCCCAGAAGCTCGTATACCATGTCGGGCAGATGCGGGATGTGTGTACAGAAAAGCCTAGTACGGACGCAGCCAGATAGTCGATTCATTCGTACGATCATCATACTGGAAAGAACGAACCAGACGTCGAGCGAGACAAGCCCTGCGTAGAGAACTAGCAGGAGAGCGAGAATTTTGAGTTTTCGACCGCTAAATGCGTACGCTCGTATCAACATCACGCCTCCAAGCTAATTACCATCGCGTGCGGCGTATTTTTTTTTTCGTTCCTCACATACCTGAGGGGAATAGTTGCTGCGTATATAGACCATCAACGAAGAATAATCGTCACAGGGAAATTGCGCACCATGGGGAGGAGGCAAATGCTAGCTGCCTGTGTCCATGACTCGCATATATGTGCTGAATGGTCGCCGCCATAGGCATATATGACCAGAGGCCACAGGAGGATGGGGTAATACCGGCAGAGAAGGTACGCCGTCTTCGCGGAGTTCCACCTCGAACCGGTGTGTATCTGGTGGCATCCCTGAGTCTCAAAAACGCGGAAAGGCACCGTTATGTACGCACCAGCTCGATTTCGGTTGGTAGCCTGAGGATTCAAGGATTCATGAGGCGGGTCGATAGGAAAGTAGAGCAAACAACAAACATTTCGCACCAGTCGCAAATGGCGAGAGCGTACATAGCGAACACAGTGTTGCGTGATATGCGAATAAGATCCAAGGATTGTGCGACATCGGCGGCGACGAAGTTGGACATGCCAGGGCATAAGTAAGAGGCGCGTCGCAGTACTCGTCGCAGAGGGTAAAGATGGCTCGGAAATTTGACGGCCTGACACCTACATATATATGTAACATGCCGCTGCGCTGCCAAAGGACCGAATGAGCGGAGCAGAGTGGGCCCGCTTAATGAATGTCACGGCTGCTGTGTTGCGAAATCATTGGGTGGCTTGAAATGAGTGCCACTTAGATGGGTGCCTGCATTTTGTTCGAGGTTCAAAACTTCAGTGTTCATTTGTACTCGCATGTTCGAGAAAGAAAGTCTGTGGGCAGCGTTGGTTTGAGGAATCCCAGGCGATGCACGCAGCGAGATGTATGTTCCTAAGTTCACTTGGGTTTGTGGCCATTGCTTACGCATGGCAGGTACGAATCCGATTTATTTTTGATCCGTGCCTCCGTGTCGTTCCGAGAATGAAGCGTCAATTAGTACAATAAAAAGTGAATTACTACGTTGACGACTACAATGCACGAACATCGTACAAAGCACTTTCGTACTAACAGTGCCCCGCGCTGGAAGGATGTACTGTATCATTATGTGACAAGAGAGCATTTGAAAAGGAATTATTTTGCCTGTATATCGGCGCGCCGCGTGTCTAAAGTGGTCGGCGAAGCGGCGCCGAACACCAAACACACCTCGGGTCGGGAGATCGAAACAATCTGTGTGTACATACTACACAGACGGATCGACCACCGAGAGCGGCACCGACAATGTCACAAAGCCCGTGCGGGTGCTGGCATCTTCTTCGGGGAAGGAGACCCAAGGAACAGAGCAATATGAATCCCCCCGACCTCCCACAAACCAACAATGTTGGTGAAATAGTGGCCATGAAAGAAGCAGTAGAAATGTGCCGTCCTCATACCCCCTAGAGATCCGGAGCAACTCCAAGATAACCATCGACGGCCTGACGGAGAATCTCCAGCGATGGGAAAACGAAGGCTTCATGACAATCGAAAATGGCCCCCTACTCCAGGCAACGGTCACCAGACTACACTGAAGGAAAGCCAGGACTGTACTGACCTGGGTGAACGGACACTCCGGAGACCCTGGGAACGATGGAGCAGATGCCTTAGCAAACGAAGGTCGAGAGAAAGACGTACCCGACATCATCAACACCAAACCCTACTCGTCACTCCTCCTGCCAGGGGCGAAGCTGCAGGACATGACTCAGTCGAAAGCATACAAAATCATCTGGAAAACAAAAATGGACAAACCCAGATACAGAGAGAAACTTGAACGCACGGCGACAATCAGAAACATGTCACTAGCGAGAGCCGCGGCCCGCCGCCTCCCCCGAGGATTCCGAAACGCAGTCGTCGGCAAAGAATATATGAAAATCGACAAAGCACAAAGACGTCTCTAGCGCTGCCAGGATGTCCGTTTCCTCGGGCCCGATGGCTACGCTGTAAGACTCGGTGGGCATGTTCCATTGCAGGACACCGACAGTGGACACGGGAGAGATAGATGGGGAGCGCAAGAGAATGGAGACGGCGACAGAGGGAGGAGAGCGGATAGAGTGGGTACCGGTCGTCCAAATGGGAGATACAACCAGAAGAATTTCGTTTGGCAAGGTTGTGAGCATCGTGTACGATCACTTTCTGTTGATGGCCACCACCTACCGCGGCCACTTCTCTGAAGTCTTCCTCTCAGTATCCAGTCTGCACGTCTCGTCTGTCGCAAAACTTACAGAATATCTGTGGAATTTGAACCAAGTTTTCAATTTTACTTGCTTCAAGTTGAATCTCTCAGAAGGTGAAAAAACCGAGACTCGGTCTGTGCTGGTGGTCTCAGTGGACGTCGTGGCCAGCTCGATATCTCTTCGTTCGGGATCAACCCAACCCATATCTACATTCGCAACATTACCGATGTTGACGTTCGAATGTCCGAGACGCGCAGGCGACCACGGGCGTTGGCACGTACACGCACATCCGACTGCCGGCGGTTCAGCTTGTGCTCCAGGATGTTTCGTTCTACTACAAGGACAAGCACGCGACGCTCCACCAAATGAGTACACTGGGCTTCTCGCACTCACGAAGCCCGCCGCAGGGTGTTGATGTTGACATCAAAGTCCGCCTCATTCCCTCTGAAGCGCAGCGCAATAAACAGCACGCGTTCCAGCGCCTTGAGCTGTGCACGCTGCAGATCTCGTACCAAGTCGAGGTTAGCGTACACGACAGCAACACGCAATAATGCTCGCGCTCTTCAAGCCCATTTTCAACATGCGTTTTCTGCGAGGCACTCGGGCACACGCTTAGCGAGCAGCTTGCTGCGGGGCTTCATTGGCTGGATCATGTTGCGTGGGATGTGGGTCAGCGCGCGGAGGTGTTTGCGGATACGGGCATGGGGCGTGGGGCGGCGCTCGCTGGGGCAGTATGGTCAGAGATGGGGCGCCTCGCGCACGAGCGCAGTACCGGTTGGCGTGCAACAGGCACGGGCTTGGTGATCGAGGAGATGGTGAGGGCGGTGCGCAGTTTGCTATGGGCATGGAGCCGCAGGTGTTGAGTGGGGACAAGCGAGGGCCGTTACTAACGGAACGGCCTCGGAGAGTTTGCGGACGCGCATTGACCAGGCAACTGAGTCGGTAACCGCCGGTTCTTCGACCAACGCGAAGAAGACTGCGGATGTCGCGAATGACGGAGCGCAGACTGTGGCGCAACATGTTCAGGGTTTGGTTGGAGAGGGGAAGCAGCAGGTACGGTCGTTCCAGCGCACTGTTGAGGATGGGTCCGCGGTTGAGAAGAAGAATACTGGGTGGAGGAGCCACGCGTTTGATCTTTGAGGGGCTTGCAAGGAGGGTTGCCATGTACTTGTAGTGTACACTACTCACTGTTAACATGTATCATTAAGACGAATTTGTGTATAGTTGCGTTCGGGATGCAACATATCTTGTCTCTGAAGTAGTGCGTCCGTTTGAAGGCACCGGGGCCTGACCTTGCAACTTTCAAGCTGTAGCTTGCTCGCCCATGAAGGGCTCTGTCAGTTGTATCTCTTGGTTCTGAAGTTCAGTAGCATGCATCACCTGCCCAACAGAACCAGCAGTCAACCTCCATGATAAATCTTGTGTACTTTGGTATGAAGGTCGTACATCTGAGATACATGGAAAGGTTCATTAAGTAAATGTAATCTGTAGCGCTGGCAAAGAAAAGTCCAGTCCATGCTATGATGCCCGTTGCGTTCGTTGTCCGTGTGTCATTATTGAATTATAGTGATGTTCTTCCCTCTAAGTGGTGCATCTCTTGAGCTTGTCCCAATCGTCACCCCGATCGTCCCGTTCGGGGTGCGCCAACCCTGCGCGACAGTGTCCCAGATACTGAGGTCGTGTTGTGATAAGGTGATGCTAACGGTCTTCTCACAAGGGAGGACCTCGACATTGGTGAAACCCTTGAGGATGGAGGGTGGTTCACCAGCAGAATGCAGCATGTTCAGGTAGAGTTGCGGAATCTAGTATTGTGATATTTTCAGTCGGACTTCCAGCATGGGAATGAAGAGACACACATCAACTCCTCAGACCGGGCCTGTGTTCTCGACATCGAATGTGACATTGAACAGGGGCCGATGAAGCCTGCAGCCGAGTTAAAAAAAACTGTTCAATGAAACGAGAAGCGCGAACGGACCAAAGGGCTGTCAGTGTAGCATTGCTAGCTGCCCAAGACTCCTCGAGCTCTTCATCGGTAGAATGCTGGTGTCGTATTTCGGCGATATGTAGTTGGCTGTAAGTAAAATTCATGTAGCTGAGCCCGGAGCCAAACTCAAAACGCGGCGTGATGTTGAAGCTATTGAAATGGCGATGATCCACGTTCAGCCTGGTCATGTGTCGGTTAGCAGTTGCAATGGATCGCAAATAGGCCCAACACACCCTTCTGTATACGGGATGCTCAGGATGTCTGTCGGCTGCCCTCCGAGAACAAGCTGTGCCGGGTAGTCGGACAGCTGCTTGGCAATGGTGTACGGGAGTCAACCAGAAGGGTTCCAATCGCCATATAGAACATATCGAAATCATCCAAGATCCATGACATGCTGGTACGATCCCTCCTTGCCTGTCGCTGGATCGCTTCCAGAGGCTACATTATACTCAGTCAGCATCTCAGAAACCAGGCATGGGTGAACACACAGAGATGGGATACGTGAAATTGATGGTGCTGGATGGAGCGTAACATAAGCAGGAATGCGTAGAGAAAGACAAAGAAGGCTGACCCCGAGCCCCAGCCCATCGCCAAAATTCCGTCTGTGAATTCATTGGGGCCGATCTTGGACGGGCTGGTGTCGCTCCCGACGAGCAAGATACTCTGCAGTTGAGTCAACGGCAGTGCAGCACCCGTGTTCTTGAGCAGGACAGTACTAGCAGCGCCCATCTCACGCGCAACCTTGTAGTGGTCTTCCTGAACGTCCACATGCTCGTTCGTCTCCTCGTCATCAGGATGGAACGCATCGCGCATCGAAATTTGGAGCGGGGAAATCTCCGGCATCCTGATGCACCAAGTACCATCCAGCAATGATTCGAGTCGCTATATTAGTTGAAATGAGTACTGGTGCGCACGACATTCGGGTAGATGCGCACCCATATCATCCAAGCGAGCAAGGGGATCATTTCATTCTAAACGCGGGCCGTGCACGCAGCCAAGACGGCTCGGGGGCGATGTGGGTAGTAACCGCTAGAGTCAAGGGCAGTTGCCAACAGTCGAGGCCATACGAGCCACCAAGATGACCTGGTGCAGCCACTTGGGTGCGAACAAGTCGTCGGAGTCGACGGCGGCAGCATAGCGTGAGACGAGTTGCACGGCGAAGACGACGTAGCGGCAGCCGCGTGCGAGAGACGACCTGAGCCGTGAAGACGGTGATGTGCGAAAGACGACCCGTGCATCCCAAACGTCGCAAGACAGCGCCGCGGCGACGTGCGAGAGACGACCCGAGCCGCACAGACGGTGGCGTCCGAAAGACGACTCGCGCATCCCCAATGTTGCGTGACAGCAAAATTGGCGACCGCTGAACTCGGAAACCGATATGTGCAGGTGGTCACTCAGTCTTCGAAGTCGTAACGGCTGCCAGAGCGACCGGGTGCGGCGGCGACATGGCGAGAGACGACCCACGCCACTACGGCGGCGGCGTGCGGGATCCGACCCCGAAGTCGGGAGCAGAGAAGACAAGCGGCCCCCCAGGTGCCGAGTCCACAAACCCACCAGAACAACCTTGTGTAGCTGCAGAGGTGCGCGCAAGCATGTTGTATCCGCCAGACGGATCTGCGACGTGCTGCCGCCTTGGAGCAGCCCTATGAGGCGCTTTCATGAACAGCAGCAAGACCCAGACGCGACGCCGGAGATGTCTGAGCTGCGACTCTGCGTAGGTGATGAGGTGTGTGACGAAGCATGCTGAAACATGGCACCGAACGTGCGCATCATGAACGTCACCCGCGGCCACAGACTCGGAAGCGCCTTGTGCCGCGATTGACTGGCCGGCCGCCTGGTACTCCCCTGCCACGCTCTCCTCGCCGATGCTAACCCTGCGCTGCGCGGAAAGTGCGCGTGCAGTGATGGGACGTGGAACGCTAAGGCATTCGCCCCCGCTCTGGAACACAATAATGGGCGGAGAGCTTGTCGCCGCCACGGGCCCGCTCATCGACTGTCTATATCGTCCGTGCATTATGTAGTGCAAACTTACCAACAGGGAAAAAAAGGTACTTAAGGAAAGAAGGGAACAGGATGAATTCGAGCGTCGGTGACAGAAAAGTAACGGGAACCGGACACAGAGTCAGGAAAGTAGAAGACAAGAAGTAAAACATAAATACAAATAAACAACCAACAAGGGCAGGACAACACGGATCGTCCCATTGCTGAGAAAAAAAAGACAGGTGCATTGCAATTAGGTTGAAGAATATAAAGCTGATTCAGATACAGCACCTTGGCACTCCAGTCCGACTAAGGAGTAGAGTCAAGCTCAGGGAAGAGAACAGAATTGTAAAGAGTATTTCATAAAATACCGCTATGATCGCAAAAGTCGTAAGGATGATTACGCGTTGCTAGGCTGGCTGATGAAGCGTTGCTATGAGAGGGTGGGTTGTAAAAAACGAAAGCCTCGTAAACTCGGATTCGTAAAGCAGTACGCACATGCCACTGGCAGCACTGGGTGACATACTCGAGCAGTCCCCGATCACTCTGAGTAAGCAGCAATTTGAATGGCTTCGTCCCGCTCCCCTCCCAACGTTTACGGCGATCGACAGTCTATCGGCACTAACCCCAGGGGAGGCATCGAGGCGGTCCTCGAACGGGGTCAAGGTCTGCCGGCGACACATCATCCGACATCCGATAACACCCAGCGAAAGGAGGTATGGCAGAGGGCACAAGAGGTGGGTTCGCAATACGAATCCGTTCCTGGGCCTCAGACTGATCGATTATCCTCATTGCAGAGTGTTTCTCGAGTTCTAAGCAAGATTCTACCTCGAGAACAACTCACTTCTCATGGTCTCAGTGTTTCCGCTGTCAGAGCAACGGCAGACTTGGACCTTTCCGTTCCACAATCAGTGCGCCTATCCGGAGGCTTGATTCTCAGAATGTGGGATAGCATTCAGCTAGTCAAAGTACGTATTCAATCGAGCCTCCTTTGATCAGGTTTTTGAGCCAAATACCAGTCCAATCGCCTGTCTCTTCTCAGCCTAGCTGAACGTTCTGCTCATATCCTGGGTACCGTTCTCGTGGAAATGCAGGAAGCAGGAGAAGAAGTCTCGAACGAAATGGCACAGCCGTTATCTCAACTGGTCGAGTAATGTTATCATTGCATACAATTCTTCGGCTACTTACCTCTAATTATCGCAGAGCGCTGACGCAGATTTGCGATCTTCTCTCCCGGCTTGCGAGCATGCCCTTTTTGAGGAGTTATCTTGAACGCAATGACACTGGCCGCGCCATCGCCGATTGCAACAGGCGTCTCAACGATGTAATAACTATGTTCAGTGTGCGTAATTCCTCAGTGATATCTTGTCTTCTACGATGCTCAATGTCGTCATAGCTCAGTTCCCAGATTCGAATTTACAACACGCTTCGAGAGATGAATTCAGACTTGTCACGACGAAACGAAGCAATAGATGCCCTCCTCCAAGCTCGGGGGGACTCATCCCCACCCGCGAGTGCCCGGGATCACCCCAGCGACACACTTTCCCTTTCGATCACTCCCAATGATCCTCCCTTCCCAGAGACGGACGCATTGCGAACCACTGTTCGAACGGCAATCACCGAAACGAGCGACATGCAGAATAAGATAGACCTCGCAAGCGATGTTGCGGATTTGCGTGAGGCGATGCGACTTGCTCTTTCTCAGGAGAACGATGTTCAGATCATGCACACCCTGCAGGTACCGTGCATGCTCCTGATTTTTCTCTTTTTCTCCCGATATCATCCTCGTAGTTGAAACCCAGGGAGTTATCGGATGCACTCCAGATCTTAATGCGGCAACGCTACACCCCAGATGGGCCTCCAGAGTATTCGCCTGGATCGCCGCCACCAGGATACGACGTGGGTCCGATCGATCAGAAGCTCATTGAGGCCCTGCAGCGCCTGGGAGTGACGCAGGTGCTAGTGACGCAGGTGCTCCCAGTTGGACAATTATCCGGTGCTTCGATCCTGTCTCTTTCGATGTCTTCCTTTGTTCATCATCTCTCACAGACATGAAGTGACACAGGGTGAAAGAATCGGCGTGTCGTTCTTTGCTGATGTTTATAAGGGCCCTGGCGCGGCCAAGCCGTGGTGATAAAATTCCTAGTGCCGAGACACCGAGGGAGTTGTTTCTCCGGGCGGCAAACGCGTGGGCAAAGCTCAGACATCCGAATGTGCTGCAATTCTACGGCGGGAGTGAGATAACTACTCCTGAGAGGTTGTTTTATATGTGCCCATATGCGGCGGAGGGGAGCCTCAATGCTTTCCTTCGACGGGTAGCAGGTAACGAGGAAATGGCCAGCGACAGTCGCAAAGGGATCTTCCTAGGTTTATGCACGAGGTTGCACAGGGAATGC